>MVJL01006539.1:0-103002 GCA_002156465.1 Macrocentrus cingulum | reverse complement strand
AAGTTGAATTTTATTTAAAAAATTTATTTAAAAAAAAAGAATTTAAATTGAAAAAAAAATCATTTTATCACAAAAAAAAAATACCGTATGCGGGACTTGAACCCGCGCCCTCAGACTTCGCGAGCAGACACTTAGTCTACTAGACCACAATGTACTGATTGTAAAAAGCAATATTTGTTATATATGCCTTACAAATTTCATAAATTGTCTAAAAAAAAATTTTTTTTTTTCGCAATTCGAGCACGGAAAAGTGTTTTTATAAGTCTAATTAATGAAAATATATTAAAAAATAGTTTATTCATCTGACGGGGCAGGTTTTAGCCAAAAAATCCGAATTATTTCCGTCACGGAAAAAAGCAGAAATAACGTGATTTCCGTGGCTTAAACAACTTATTATTGTATATAATTGATAATTAGACCAGTTAGAAGCCTTTAATCACGAGAAAAAAAAACATTTTCCGAAATTTAGTTTTCTGGATTTTCTGGCTACAGATCAGTAGCTACAGAAAATTTTATTCAACATAATTTGTAGGAAATTTGATTCCCAATAATTTCTAAAGAGCAACATTTTTCGATATCTGCCTTATTTCGCGAGATATTGAGGAAAAACGAAAAGTGACAGTCGAACAATGAAAAATTAGTTCTCCGTGCCGGCCGCTAGATGGCGCCACATGTCTTTAAATTGTCGTTTTTCCTTCAAAAACACAGGAAAAACGCATTTTTATGCAGTTTTTAATACTGAATCTTGTACAACAATTAATTTGCTATTATTTAAGCAACTCCCTAATGCTCTACTGTGAAATTAATTTTCGAAAATATAAGAAGGGTCCCCCCTTCTCACTTTTCAGTTCAGTTTTTAGCGATTTCTGGCTAAAATTCAATAGTTACAGAAATTTTTGTCGATTATTATTTGTAGAAAATTTGATGCTCAACAATTTATGAAGAGTAAAATTTGTCAATATCTCATTTATTTATTAAGTTATCCTTGAAAAACCTATATTAATTTTAGTTTTTTTGTGATAACTCCGTAAATACACAAGATATCGCACAACTGTATTCCACATAAATTGTAGGAAATTAAATTTGCTATAAAAAACGTTTCAATAAAATTTTCTGTAACTATCGATCCGTAGCCACAATTCCTAAAAAACTAAATTTAAAGAAAGAAAATTTTTGTTATCATTTAAACGTTAGGTAAATCCTTAAATAAAGTAGATTAATTGTTATATCCCATAAAAAAATGATGTATGAAGTAAACAATGCTAATTCAAAAGAAAAAAAAAATTATCGTCAACTGGAATCGATCCCACGGTTTCTGTCTCCATGAGCGAAAACGCTATCCCATAGACTATCACATAGTCTTAATGTAATGACAATATTACTTATATATAAAGAACACATTTCATCCATTTAAAAAAAAAAATTTTTTATAATTTTAGCGCAGTAAAATTATTATTTTTTTTTTTTTCAATTTAAAATAAGAAAAAAATAATTTATTTTGCTACTTATGAATGGATCAACGACTTTCGTTTAAAGATTACAAATTCTTTAAATTATCCAAATTTTTCGACTGTCGGTAACGTCGAGTAGCAGCGGGTAACCATCACTAGATGATGTTTTGAATCTACATAGCGATTTTACGAGATCAACCTTATATTGCAGGACAGGGGCAAAATTTACACATTTATTTCATGTGACAGCTATAGCTCGAAGCTGCAGATCACTGCAGATCAGATTGCGAATAACGACGTACGTACCGCAGTTTATACATGTTGAACACAAATTAAAATTGTTCACCAAACACTGTATTGAACATGTTTAAATACGGAATTTTATTCGTGTGTATAATAATCTGCGTAAACGAATGTCAGGTTAGTTATTTCTATTGTTGTTTTGAATTAAGTAAATAACATATTAATTGTCGAATGTTTTTGCATGGTAGGCACAATCATATGACGATAAACGTTGTAAATGCATCTGTCCAAGTGTTTCATCAGTTTTAAACTCTGTAAATGCTTCAAAAGAGCGTCGAAGCTTCATCGCCAATGTTCCACCCTCAAGCTGGTAAACAAATCCAAAAAAAAAAACGATAAAACATCAAGTATATAATCGATAAATCCCACCAAAATTATTATTTTCAATTTCAGCAATTGTGATGGAGTTGTTTTACCGAATATAAAAAATGAACTTGAAGGACAAGAGCTTATTTTTTGTCCTCGATGCGAGTGTAAATATGAAAATCGTAATACAACGATTATTAAGGTAAACACACATTTGTTTTTTATCCCACATACTTATACTAATAATAATTCACATTAAATTTTGTTTTTTTCAGATCGTGGTGATTATTGTTATTTGGGTTATTTCATTATTAGTAATATACATGTTATTTTTAATCTGCCTCGAGCCATTGTTGAACAAAAGAATTCGTAAAAATGCTGGTGGAAGTTATCAAGAGCATACTAATGAAGAGGTAAATCCCTTTTAATTAATACAGCGAGAAAATAAAAGCGACAATTGTGAAACAAAATATTATCCTCACAGGACGATACTGTGTCTACTGCACCTGGTACATCGTCGCATGCGATGGGCGTGAGAGGAAATGTTTTAAATCGTGTGGGTCATCAGCAGGACAAGTGGAAGCGACAAGTTCGCGAGCAACGTCGCAATATTTACGATCGACATACTATGCTTAATTAAACATCTGTCTGAAATTTCAATTTGGATTAATCCATTGGTTCTAATCTCTCTCGGCAATGAATTCATTTGGAAAGACACAATCAGATATTTTTATTAATCCAGAAAATAAGATTACACAGAAAAAATTTATCTAGACAACTACAGAGCATGGAAATAGATTTTCTCTTGTGCATTTTAGATTTACACACGAAAACACACCATGGAATGTGTGTGTAAGAGATTCCATATATTTATTATATCGTGGTAATTGTAAGTTTTCTTTTTGTTTTTTGGAAGGAAGGTAAAATAGTGACCATTTAAGCAGCATGGACCGACTGGAAACGAGAAACGAATTATTAAATCAATTATTCATGTTTAAAAATGATATTATGATTCATACCTTGGCGATGTCAATGCCCGTGAGGGTTTTAACGAGGTCTGGCACACGAGTAACAATATTCAAGACTTCTTCCGTGAGTTTTTCCGCACCAATTGGACCATTGCCACTAGAAACCATGGTTATCTTTTTGGCCTGTGATAGCGGAGCTGCAACTTCAGCTGCGACCTTCGGGAGTGTCTCGAGCATCATGTCTACCATCGCAGCATTGCCGTATTGGTTCCAGGCTGCAGCTTTTTTCGCTAATTGACTGGATTCCGCCTTGGCTCGAGCCTCAATTGCATAGGCCTCTGCCTCGCCACGAATTCGAATTGCCTCCGCCTCTGCCTCAGCCTCCATTATTGCTCGCAGCTTATTGGCCTCTGCCATCTTCTCCAATCTGTATTTTTCAGCATCTGCCGGCCGTCGAACTGTCGCATCGAGTTCTTTTTCACGACGTGTCATCTCCTGTGCTTGTACAGCAATTTCTTGTGTTCGTTCCACAACTTTCACCTGCATCTGCTCTTCCATTATCCTCTGACGAGTTTTTGCTGCTTGAAGTTCAAAAGCCATTTCAGCCTCGGCTTTCTGCAAAAAAGTAATTTTATGATAAAAACACTGTTGTAAGAAGAAAGTTGTTTTTTGTTTTTACTTTTGTTTGAACTTCCACGTCGTATGCAGCTTTTTTCAACTCAAAATCACGCTGGGCTTTGGCAATTTCTGCATCGTTGAGGAAACGCGCAGCCATTCTCTGCTCTTCAGCACACGCTTCATACATTTGAGCGTCTCTACGTGCCTCAGCCTCGCCAATTCTTGCATCTCTCTTGACTTCTGCTGTACGTGCCATACCTAAGGCTTTTAAGTAGCCCTAAAAATAAAAATATAAAATTTCTGCAGAATTGAAAGCGTTTTTTTTTGTTGTCGATTACCACATAAAGCTTTGGGGCTTGTATCTATTTAGCAATGTGTTATTTTTGCGAAAAAAAAGATAAATAAATCTGAAGAATTGTCATGCAATAACATACCTTTGCACCCTGCAAGTATGTAAACAAAAAAACATTGAATATTGACCGATCGTCTTATGCTTTAGTTTGGGAAAAGCGCTATGAGCTGGTCAGGGCATTTTTTTTCTTTTGTTTTTGCCGAATTTTACGAAATTCTATGAGTAAAAATTTCTAAACTAATGTGTTTGAGGTTATGATCATGCCTCTTTTGCCATCTCATGTTGGTTTTGGCGTTAACAAGGCTCTAAGAAATGTGTTTTATATTGATTTACCTCTTCGTCGCGGATGTCTTTCAGTGTGTATGACACTACGGTTATACCCATGTTCACTAGATCACTGCTTGCAACCTCGAAAACTTGTTTACTGAATTTTTTCCGATCTTTGTATATCTCTTCAACTGTCATACTGCCCATTATAGCTCGCTGATGTCCTTCGAGAGTTACCAGAGCAATATTGTGGATTTCGTTTTCATTTTTCCCCAAAAATTGCTCACAAGCTGTCAATAACATTTCCTCGTTTTGACCCTGGATTTTCACCTACAATTAACCACAATAATTTTTACGATTAGTTATGGATATTTTGGGATTGTTGGGGGTTTTTTGTTATTACCTGTGCAATGCCTGTTACCGAAATTGGCACACCTTGGCTTGTGTAAACTGTTGGGCTCTCAACTTGCAGTGTCATTGTATTCAGTGATATTCTAGTAAGATAAAAATATTAATTAAGTCGTTGAGATTCAAGGTTAAATATTGGTTTTCTTACTTTTGAACTTGTTGAACAATTGGCCAGACAAAAACTCTCCCGCCCGGCACAAGCAATGGCTTTCCATAGCAGCACCCTGCAATAATTTGTTTGTAACTCATTTTTCTCCATTACGAAGCGTTGTTAATTACCTGACACTACAAGAGCCTCATTTGGTCCACAAGTCACAAATCCACAGCCCATTTTCGTCTCCTGTTGTTGTTCAGAACGTCAATCACGAATTATGATTGTTTTTGGTATTTTACTGTTTGATTTTTCTCCGGGATTCTGTAATTATTCGGGTGCCTGAAGGGTGTGGAATATGATTTCCTGCGTGTCCTCGAGCACCAACACATCAAACATTCATGTGTGTGTATACACAATTTTATGGTGTGCTGCTGACGTCAGACATGCTTATTGCGCGTCGGCGTAGTAAAATCAAGAGAAAAAATATAACAAGCACCGAAATAATTATTAATATCACTACCTTGCAATAATATGAATAGAATTATTGGCTCATATAAATGCAATGGTAGAATTTTTAGCATGTATATTCAAATACGTTTTTTTTTTATAGGTTATGTCAGAAATTTATTATGTACACAAACAAGTAAAATTGTTTATCAAGGTTTAAAATCGTCGAAATTGTTTTTTAAATCTCTCGTAGTGATAATCGTCAGTAGCTTTATCTGCATTGTCTTTATTTCGCTTGCCTTTAGACTCTTGTTTAGCATTTTCAGCGTTTTTACTATCATGAGCGTTTTGTTTTGCTTTGCGAATGTCATTGTCATCAATATTAACTGGAAATAAAATTATAAAATTAAAAAATTCATCTTTTCTTGATAAAAAAAATCATAGTAAAGTAATAGAAAATATATAATTTACATCTATTATGCTGTACAAAATTTACTGCCATATTTGTAGGAACAAATTGCGATGGTCCATCGGTTTTTCTGTGCTTTTCCCAAAGCAATTTCAATTTTGCTTCCTCTGTCGCTTCTATGTTTTTTATCTTTGCTCTAAACAAACAGTTGAATCATTAAGATTCAGAAAAATAAGGATTTAATGGATTGTCAACTTACTCAATGCCTAGATCCACTTCGGGGATGCCTGAGAGCATCTGATTCGACAACATTTCCTCACTTTTGCGAGCTGAGCTCTGGCGAAGGTGTTCTGGCACTGCTTGAAGAGCAGCCTCCTCTGGAGAACAATAAATACCCTTGTCAGCTCCCGATAGCCCGTCAGATTCGCCATTATTTGCCTTATTCTTCCTCTTTGACAGCTGTTCCTCTATATACTTAACCCTGATAAAAAAAAACCCGTTAAAACCGAAATTCCAGCGATTTATCCTCGTATAACTCACATTTCCTCATCCTCATCTCGCTTATTTGTTTCTGCGTTAAATTGTGTTCCAATTCCCGTGTCGTATGCATCGTCAGGCTTGAATTTTGCATTTTTTAATGCTGCCATGTTCACCATACCACCTGTTTTCAATTTAAATGGATCTGTGGACTGAAAATATCATAAAAAAATTAGTTAACATTTGAAATAACTTAAAACTAAATGAGAATTACTAAATTTTATCTTACATTTGTTGCATCGTCAGATACTTTTTCACCCAAAGCCAAAACAACAACGTCAACTCCGTTTGGTCGTTCACGCAATTTTCGTACAATTTTCATTTCCTCGACTTTAGCCCTGATGAATTAATTTATATCATTAGTATTTTAATTAACTTAACTTTTGAAATAAATATTTTTTACTGCTAAAAGCTACAAACTTGATTAATTCGTCATTTTCTCCATTTGTACTTTCATCTGAATCACTCACTTTCCGTGATCTCAGGCTAGTATTTCGTTTTTTTCTCTTAAAACTTATTTTTTCAGTATTATTCGGCTCCTCGGAAGAACTCATAATTTATTAGATATATTTAATATTTGTTATTTGTCACCAAAAACACAAATTTCACACTACATAACCTCAAAAATTTATGAATTATCGTAGGTGGCACATCGGTCGCGCGCAAAAACGCTCACGCGCGAGTAGAGAGAGAGAAATTCGAAAAACAAACTGCACACATGTATAATTTTGTGTATACACGAGCACTATACACAACCCAAAAGGCACGCCCGACAAACGACAAGTTGACGCGATCCCTCAGTCCCCATTCGAACGTTTTCCGACCTAATTTTCACCAATTTTCGAGTGCAGTTGTTGCAGAATTCAAGTAAGTGCATTTCAGTCTTAATAGACGTTTTAAAAAGTATCATAAAACTGTAAGTAATGTTAAATTTGACAGTAAAATTGGTATATTTTATCGTAGGGAGCTGACAACAAAAAACGGGCGCGGCATTTACAATTGGTGAGTAATAGCGCTATTATATTTTAAATCCAACATTCTCACTGTTTTCCCTTTCTTCAGACAATCTACGGGCAGAGTAAGTGTGAAAATATAGTTATGTCTGTACTTCAAGATCGTGAATTATACAAACAAAACGAATATTTTACGGGAAACGAGTACAGCGATTTTACACCATTTTATGTTGCCATCACCATCTGTTCTGTAATAGGTGGGCTTATATTCGCTCTGAATATTGTATGTTGCTGGTGTTCACGCCATCGAGTTTACTGGAAGGATAGGCACACAGGTAAAAAGTTAATTTAATCATTTGTTTCGTCCTTATCTTGACGTTTGATCATTTATTCTTTAGGAAATCGTTGGATACAATCACTGTGGGTTGTTACACCGCATAAAAATCCTCCCCTGGATCTTTCGGAACTAAAACCCGCCATTAATCAAACGGTTGATGCATCTTACTATCCAACACCAACAGCAGATCCTGAATTAGGTTATTCTGATTCGAGATTAGCTACTCCACAGCCTCAGGAGTACATGGAATTGCACAAACGTGAGAGTGAAATTTAAATATTTGTTCGTACACTCAAAATCGCAAATTTCAAGCAGAATGAGTTTACACGTATTTTGGCCTGCAACAACGTGTTTAACTGCTTTTGTTGTCGGTGTTATTATAATTATTCTCAAGTATGGAGACAGGATTTGTGGCGCTCATCGACGTCGATATATGCCAAAATTCTCCAACGACGAGACTGAAGTTGCTTATGCAAGAGAAATTTCAGAATCTGTCGCTTAACAATCAGATATTCGTCTTTTAAATCCGTACTATTGCCCAATTTACATTTTTATAGTGATACTAATTCCGTCCAAAATGTTAGTATTAATCAAGTAAGATTCTAAACTTGCTTTTCAGTCAATATACGACGTTAAAATATTTTTTTTATACAATTTCGAAACAATTTTATACATTTATAGAGATTTTTTTACAAAAATTATGTTTCTTTTTCATAGTTATTAACGCAAATGAATAAAATATACAATTAGTATTGAAAAAATTTGGTATTTTTGTGCTCAATCGGTATTTTGACATGCAGAACTAAAGAAATTGTAGACTTCTAGTTGACCAAGCAAGCAGGAAATTGTGTTTAACAAATTTCCTACAAGTGAACGCAAAAATGTTACCAATGACACAACAACTGCTCCAAGACCTCCGAGAGGTAGGTGCTTTAATAAAAACACCAAACCGCCGAGTACGATGCTCAATAGAGCTCCGACAACCGCCAGGAGAAGTTGAACCAAAATAAGTATTGGAGTTAGCAGCAGTTTCAATCCAAAAATCAGACTGTTTGTTAAAAATGATCCCATATCACCGTTACTTTGACTGGCTGATGTTGAATTTGAAGATGCTGAAATGATTTTTGATTATTTTTAGGGTTGATGCGCAGTTGATGACCATTTACTTACACATCGTGCCCATGTTGCTTCTCAATGTAGCAGGTGAGATTTTGTTTGGTGAAAAATTCAATGGTGGAATGTCTGAATTTGATGTTAGGGCTTTAGTTGCGTTCATTATATAGTCGGAAACTGTTTTTGCAGCTTGTGCTTGCACTTTGGGATCATCATCGGCTCGGGAAGTGGCCAAAAAAAGTACAACAATTAAAATTGAAGCGATCACACGCGCCATAATGAACGAAATGACTGTAAAGTCACTTTTTGTCATGTGTTTTTATAGCTTATAGCCTTCTTCAGGTGTAAATTACTATGTTATCACGCAGAGCAATGACTGAAATTAGAAAAATTACGGATATTATGTTTTATCAGAAAGAAAGGTCATGTAAAAGTGCTATAAAGATAGGTAATTCTTATTTTAATTGATGAATATTATATGTGAACAAAAAACAATTAAGATGTAGTAAAAGAGTCGCATATTCCACTCGAAATACAAAAAAAAAAATATGTGTTTTTAAGTTGAAAGTGCTAAAAAGTATTGAAAAGTAAATTTTTCTATAGTATTTTATTTTTTTGAATTATTATTAAAAAATGACGGAAAAAAATACAGAATTATAAGATGTCAGATAAGTAAAGTTATTTATAACTTAATTTTAACTAGACAAATATCCTTGAAAATTAAATAGCAGGATGAAACATGTGTGTAAATGTTATGTGAAAATTTCTACTTGATTGCGACCAATAATAATGACCAAAATTGTGTCCCTGATGCAAAAATACATATTTCAGTTCAATTGAAAAGACAAGGGATTTTTTATTGGTTATATCATCAACATTCATATTTAAAATTTTGATCGGATTTGATAAAATACAGATTGATGCTGATCGGCAGCTGCGTTTTTAATCCACTTGGAATTGGATATAATACCGTACATAACCTCTATTATACGTATATGTTTAAAAGAATTAATAAATCTTAATAATGGGAATATAAACAACAAATAATTCCGATAATCATAGTAACATTTATTAATTTACAGTGTAAAAAAAATGTTTTATAATTTTTCTGATAAAAAAAAAACAATAAAAATGTCAAGGCAATGAATGAATTTTCCTAATAATTTCATTTTGCCTTTGTAATTTTCAATTAATCACGCAAATAAATTCAAAAATACTTTCACTCTTTTAAATATAAATCTATTCTAGCCAGTTTAATTAATATTTCTCATATTATGTATAAATATCATCTCAAAAGCTGTAACAATCTGTCTAAGAGAGGGGAAATGTCATATCGTCAGTTCATTCGAGCAATTTCCACATTATAACGCTAAAAAGCAAAAATACGTCACAATAACATTTAAAACAGATGATTATAGAGCTTCATAAGCCAAATCAATATTGGGCCTTGGACCGGAGCCATTAAGAAACTCCTCGAGTTCATCACGACGGTCATCGCTGTGCCGGTGGGCAGATCGTTTTTTCCTTCTTTCGCCCTTTTCTGTCTTGTCTTTGTTCTTTTTTTTACGCCGCTTCTCCTTGTCATCGCCCTTTTCCCGGTGCTTTTTCTTCTCCTTGAGCACAGGACTCGGCGACGTGGAGTAAACATGGCGAACACTCGAGTTGTCCAGTAGCTCCAAGTGAACATTTGAACTCGTAACACTGACATCCACACTTTTATCACTCAATTCAAGCTTGTCTTTCCTCGTGCCATTGCTACCAACGTCTTCACCACCCTCTGGGCTCTGTCTCCACTTGGAATCTTGTCCCAACCAGCTGTCAAACGTATCCGAAGCGTTGTCAGGCAGATCATCAGACGGAGAAACGTCACCATTGACAGTAACACCAAGTTCACGCTCACTCGACGATATCGAATCGCGTTTCGGCGTTTTTTTTCCACCACCAGAGTCCCGACACTTGTTTTTCTGTTTGCTGAGAGGATTCTCCACGAGCCTGGGCTCAATCGCCACTACGGGCGGCTTATCCGCGTCGTCAGCCGACGACCAATCGTCCTCGTAGCCTGCAACTAGCGGATTTGCCGTCTCAGTCTCGCTGTCAGAGTCGCCCTGCTGCTGTGGAGCCTTTTGCGGCGAGGCAGAGCCATCTTCGAGGAAAGATCGGTCGAGGAGACCGTCGTCAGGCACGAAATCTTCCACGCTAGCCAAAGCAGAGCCTCCGAGAGTTCCCTCGCTCACTCGTTTCTCCGGAAACAGCATTTTTGACACGAAATTCTGCTGTCGCGCCTCCTTTTTATCATTCTGGTCCGACGCTGGAGTCGCAGTCGACGTTGGCGCAGAGGTTTTTCTCAAATATTCCACCGCAGCCGGGGATTTCACTTCCTTTGCCCCGGGAACTTTTGATTGAAACTGCTTCACTGGAATTGGAGTGCCACCTCCGATGGGACCGGGGATTGAGCACGATCTTCGCAATTCCGTTGGCGCAATCGTGTTTGGAGAACTGCTGGAAGACAGTGGGTGGTGGGTACTCAGTGACGATGTCACGTTGGGCACTAGAACACTTGATGAAGTCGAGTCAGCAATGGCGCGACGTCTGTTTACGAGATTGTCGAGAAATTTGTCGTAATTTGCGTCCTCGCTCTCTTGAAACATGTTCAATTCTTCGCTTGTCAGACGTGTCTCCTCCTCGTTGGTGTCTAGTTGCTTCAGCAGAGTCTCTCGTTGCAGTTGCAGGAATGGAAGATTGAAAAATTTGTGCAAAAGTTTCAGTCCAAAACCGTTTCGCATTGACGACTCGGCGTATCGCACCTGTGACGAAAAATTCAAATGTAATGTTTGGTCATTGATTTGACAGAGTTTTTCCGATAGATTGAGCATTACCTGAGCACAACGCTTTGGCAGGGAGTCAATAAAATACGTCACACGGTCTGGAGTTACAGATCTGTGATGAGACATGTCACAGTGGTTACCTAAAACGATTACCGGAATGTGAGGAGGAATTTTCGGCAGCTCTCGCTGGACATAGTCGAATGTCCATGTTTTTGTTATGTCCAGCATGACTATGACTCCATTGGTCCCCTTGTAGACATCTAAAAACTCTGCGTCGAGTGCAGGCTCCTCGATAATCATCTCTGACGATGCATTGTCCATTTTCAAGCCGTCGAGTTTCCTGCGGCGTCTTCCTCGGTCCACTACGTCCCACACCTCGACCTTTACCACGTCATCTGTGGCTTTGTAGTTCCATTGGATACTCGCTACCTGGATTTCCTCTGTTGGAATATACTCCTCAACAAATTTTTGACCCTGCAGCCGATGGAATAAGCAGGTTTTTCCCACATTTCTGTCGCCTTTTATTATAATTTTCACTGAAATACACAAGAAGGAACTTAGTTTTGTTAAGGACAATGTAAAGAGGTTAGATTTTATTATTTCTTACTGTTATACTGGACACCCTTGGCGAATTTTCTCTGCAATGTCGATGGCATTGACTGATGAGCCGGCTTTGGCGATGCATTTTGTAAACCATCGTGCTTTCCAGCTAGTCTTTTAAATGCTGATAACATTTTTGAAGTTGAGTTGTAAAATTTTCTGAGAGTAAATATAATAGCACAGTTAGGTAGTGGTGCACAGCATTTCAGGTTAACTTTCACTTGATTCGCCCAACAGAACAATGGAGGCGATAAAAAAGTAAAATTTGATGTCGCAGCAAACTCGTCACTGACAATCTCACTCAAATAATTAATTTAAATGATAAATCAACAGTTTCTCACAACGTATAATCAATAACAAAAGGAATGAATGTGACATTTAATCCTCGGGTGATTGAATACAAGCGACTTTTAATACGCCGAGATCAAATGTTCTTATAACTATCATGATTAAGAAAAATATGATCTACAATTTTTAATGATTATATTGGTCAAAAAAGATCGAAACAGCTGTTAAGTATGTATACATATATATTATTGTCTTATATATAGTCGCGTCTGCGCAATATATATTCATATAGCAGTGGGTTTATACACACGTATAGGGCACACATATTTTCATGCACACATTCTTGACGTCGTTATTCGGAAACGCTCAAGAGTGCTAAATCCTTAAATAAAGTAGATTAATTGTTATATTGCATAAAAAAATGATGTATGAAGTAAACAATGCTAATTTTAAAGAAAAAAAAAAAAAACATTCGTCACCCGGATTCGATCCTACGATCTCTGTCTTCGTGGGCGAACACGCTATCCCATAGCCTATCATACAGTCTACCAACAAGTTAAATATTACTTATATATAAAGAACTATTTTTCATTTCAAGGACCTGCTGTAATCAGAATAGGGATAATAATAAACGACAGGATATAACCTCTCGACCACATCTTTAGCTGTATACGATAATAATAAATTCTGAGAACCGCGTGACTGCTCAACTAAGCACTCTTGAGCGTTTCCGAATAACAACGTCAAGAATGTGTGCATGAAAATACACCCATATTATGCAAATGTTATCACCACTACTCACACCTATTGTCTCACTATGATACGTATACCGGCTTTTGCAACTACATTTTAATAAATTATTGAATTTTAAACGGACTAGCATCCACCGCTTACGAATATCAATATAACGAAACTCAGTTTACAGTTCCTAACAATATATCCAACTTATCAAAAATGAAAATCAGTAGAATTCTATTGCTATTGTTTTACTTGAGTTGTCTCGACAGTGCAATTGGATTTTTTGATCCCTTGACGATCGCAGGTTCTGCACTTGCTGTCGGTGCTGTGTACTTCGCGAAAATGTACGACAAATGTAAATATCATGAATGTTGCAACGGCGATTATATCAAGAACAATATCGATGGTAAATTTCAATATTAATCTCTAATTATCAATTACTAATTATGTCGTTATGTCCAGCTATTCGACACTCTATGCAGCGCGATCTTTTTGGTCAGCACATAGCAATATCGCTGGTTCCAAGTGCTCTCCACGCTCGTAAAAGATCGAAAAAGGCAACGTCACTGAGTTTCCATGGTCCACCGGGAACCGGCAAGAATTACGTGGCTAAAATGATCGTCGAGGATTTTTATAAAAAAGGTACATCAAGCAAATTTTATCACTCGTTCTACGGTCGATCATCATTTCCTAACCCCAACAAAATCTACGAATATCAAGTAAGTGATTAAATGAACGAAAACTTTACAAAAATCCTCGTAAACATGAAATTTAATTGCAGGAAGATTTGAGAATGACAATTATCGAGCAACTAAAGGCCTGTCCAGAGTCGATTTTTGTTTTTGACGAAGTGGACATGATGGCTCCACAGGTTTTGGACGTCCTAGTGCCATTTTTGGATTACGGTCCATTGCAAATACGAGAATACGGCCAAATGACACTTCTCGACACGAGCCAAGCGATATTTATCTTCCTGTCCAACACTGGAAGCCAAAGAATCCTTGACATCGCGGTAAAACTGTGGGAAGAGGGTGTTCCTCGTGAGGATATGAACATGTCGCACTTTGAGAGCTTGATTTCCATGGGGGCCTTCAACGAGAAAGGAGGTTTTCACAAGAGCGACGCAATCAGCACGAGTTTAATCGATCACTATGTGCCTTTCCTGCCGCTCGAGCAATCTCACGTAGAAATGTGCATTAAAAGGGCATTTGTAGACAAAGCAGGCAGATATCCAACGGTGGAAGAAATTAAAGAAGTGATGAACCATGTAACCTTTGGCCCAGCTGACTATGAACTCTATGCTAAATCTGGCTGCAAGCGAGTGGACGCAAAAGTCGGTTCAATCATTTATCGACGTGAATAACATGCGTATACATGTTTTCTTTGGAGAAATAAATTTTATTTCACAATGTCATTTCTATATATACATATATATTGAATTTATTGGCACGATTGGACAATATGTCTCTTGAATTACAAAATATCATTATTTTTTATGAATAACAATTTATGTAAATCTTAAATCAACATATATATCGCGTCACTATCATCAAAATCTGCCACACTGAGTATTATTCATGTTTTATTCAATTACTTTTAGTAAATATTTGAAAGAAAAAAAAAATCTAAGCTATTTTTTTGTAAAATACTTTTTGAAAATCTTGTTTTTGCTCAAGATTTGATTAAAATTGTTTGTAAAAAATTGAGATTAGTGGCGCGATATGAGTGAATAATGTTTTTTGTTCACTATATTCAACATTTTTTTATTAATTTGTTTTTCTAATAATAATAATAAAAGCATTTATACCTTGATGTATATTTTTAATCCACAATGGAGTGCCTAGATCGATATCCATCGTAGATATGCTGGAATAATTCTGGAATCAATGTTTTAAAAATAAAGCGAGTTGCCCCCCTCGAGACTAGTTTTCAACGACAAAGCATTGCACATGGGGTGTGATCGTAAAAAAAAAAAATGATTAATTGAATGGAAAAGAAATTTTTCACTCTTCCTCAACGTATTCCTTGGGAAAAAATCCAACTTGATCGCCAATTTTGCCCTTCCACCAGCCTTTTGCCTCGCCCTCCTTGCTCAAAACAACTACTCGACAGCCACGACGCAGAGTCAATTGATTTCGCTGCATTGCTCGATAATCAAACAGAGCTTTGGCTAAAACTCGCCGAAATGGCCACAACAATCGTTGATCCAACTTCTCAAAGTTCTCAGAGAGCGAGGCACGTTCGTAATACTCTACAAGCTCAACGACGCTTTTAAAAAATCGTGATTCTCCCAAATAATAAAAATCCGCACCGTCCACATCCCGTTTAAACACTCGAATATGTTTAACAGCACCGTCAGCTCTAAAAAAAAACAAAAAACCGTCAATAAAAACCTACAATTAACGCATAAACACGGATAAACTTACTTTATACTCAGGGCATAGTTAGTTTCATGAGTTAAACGAGGTTGTCCAGCCGGACGTACGCGCAACATGTATGTTCCGTCTTCTCGAGCCTCGAGTTTATGTGACGCAGTGTCACGGCCCATTTCCCCGACAAACCAGAGCTTTCCAGAGAGTACACGATCGTTGGGCAAAGGCGGCGGCAGCGGCGGAGGCGGTGGGATGGGCATACATTTACCAGAGTATGAAATGCACTGCTTGTGCACAGCCAGACGACAGACTTCGCAGCTATAGCCCTGAAAAACAATAATTTGTCACTAAAAAGTCCAAATAAAATTCAAGAAATACCTCAATACCTGGAAAATTCGACCTTTTAGAAACTTTCCGCACTGCTGACAGCTACGCGCACTCTCAAACGTAGTCAGACGGAATTTGTGATTGGTAAGACGACAAGCGGCCGGGTTAACATTGTCCATAGCATCCTGCAGGGCTTTAATCCACATCTGCTTCTGTTCCTCAGTCCTGGCATAGAGCGTGTAGGCCGTGTAGGCCTGTTTGTGGACGAGTAACCACTGGTAGGACCAACGAGTGTCTCTGCCAAGAGTCCTGCGTCCCGGATGATCCTCCAAACGATAGTCATCAAGTCGAAGAGTCTCTCTGTAGCAATACTGGTCACTTCTGCCGGCTTTGCAAACCAAAACCGCCTGCTCAAACACAAAAGCAAAGCGGGCCTTGACCCTCTGGTCGCCGTGAGCCTTGACTTTGAGCTCCCCGTCCCTCAGAAGACGTCCAAAGTCCTTGAGCTGCGTGTCCTCGGTCATGTCCCAATCGATGATGGACGACTGGATCTCTTTGATGATGTCGAGCGTGTCAGAGTCGCGTTTTACCTCGTTTATGTACTGGGCAACGTCTACCATGACCTCTCGAGCCTTCGTGAGCTGACGCAAATCGTCCACCCAGTCGCGAGGTGTCTCCTCAACGAGTTTGTCCAGCAGCAGGTGATATTTCAGAACTCGCTGCATCGGAACTGACAGAATGTCGCGCAATTTGAACTTTCCGTTGTTGGCCTCTTGCTGGCAACGAATCATCTCCTGATTTACGATCTCATTCTTGGCGCAGGCCTCCTGCAGTGTATTTTGTGCGACCGTGAGATTGGCACAGTAGTCACCGTAGATTAGAAATTTTTCTCGCCAGTCCAGAAACACCTGAGCCAGCGCTGCGCCATTGCGCGCCTTACGCAGTTGACTGTGCACTCCAGCATGGATCTCAGAGAGGTCTTTTATCCCGAAAAATATACGAGAGGCATCCTCGGGCCGCATTAGTGATGATAGCGGCCGGGCAAAATGACGTAGAAGACTGTTTAACACCTCTGAGTAGTTCCTCTCGGTCTCTACGAGCTCCTGAACCACGTAATCGCGCTTTTCGCCACCTGAGATCACTCCTCCCTGCAAAAGCTCTCAAAAAGTGAGTCAAGCTGTCTTGCAAGACAGTAAAAAAAAAATAATTTTCACACACAGAAACAAACAATCACACTAATATCATATTTATCATTTTTTCGATTGACAAAAAAAATTTATTACACACCCCGTAAGCGATCAAGGATATCTATAAACTAATTTATATAATTAAGAATTGATCAAATTGCCTTTAATTACGTTTTATTGTTCGTTTTTTGTTCAAAAAACTGTCAATTTTTTAACTGGCCATAGACTATAGCGAAAAAAAAAACCAAATTTGATGCAATTTTTAGTATCAATAAGGAAGATTTCCTTCTTACCATGCGCAGAAATGAAAATACAACGAAAATTTTCTGGGGTGTGTTCTAGCATGATTCATTTCTCTATTTTGTTTTTTTTTTGCTCGAGCCGCACCAGAGACGGCCTTGACCCCATGCAAAAACCATGCAGATGCTGATATGGAGCGTAACTAAAAGACAAATAAACAATAATAACCTGAACAACGCTTGGGGGAGGCGGCAAATGCAGACTACATAAGTCTTGATAGATCTCCTCGCTCTGTGCATGACTGCAATAGGCACCATAGCCATCCTCTTCCTGTCCAACAGGATCTTCAACATCATCGCCAAGGTCTCCAGCGGCCTCGTCACCCTCTCGTCGGCGCAAACGTCTGTGGCGACCGTCGATCTCGCGGCTTGGTGCATAAACAAAAGACCACAGCTCATGCAAAAAAACTATCTATTGCAAAGTAGCACTCTGAATTGATACACATTGACCAAGATAACGTTGCTGACGTGGCGATAACTAAAGAATAAAACACGCTGGGCCATTTTTTGAGCGTTTATGTGTGTGCTAGATAAATAAAAACATGATTTCGATGCTATTGCACGAGATTATCATGGGACTTGAAGCGAATAATATACCTCAGTAGTCGCAAGCGACCATTCATGTCGAGGGGTTGTCGAAAAGCAGAGTAATTCCTGGTAAACTTGCGACTCACCAAGATCCACTGCTCTAGGTTTTATCGTAAAAGACACCAGAGCAGTTGTGGCGCTAAATTCATTGACACAACGGTTAGCACGAGAGACGTTATAATTTTAACACCGACACTAGTATCATTGAACAAAAAAAAAATGGTTTAAAGCAATATTTTTCAACTTACCCAACACCAGCGCTATGAAGATCCTTGTAAGCGTCTTCCTGACACCGATCGCGACCAATAGAGAAGCCCCTGCACGAAAAAGTCAGTCAATAACTAACTTAAACGAGTATACATGGCTGATAACTGGCTTACGGGATGCCCTTGCGACGAAATCGCGGTGAGTATGAGAGCGCAGACAGACTGCAGAGGACCTGGTGAAAGTTTGACAGGTCAAAAAGAACCAGTGGCTCAAATAGATCCGAGTCCGAGAGGCCAAAAGTCGACGAACACGCGGTGAGAAATATTTTTATGTTTCTCAGGCAGAGAAATTGTGCCAGCTGTGGCTTCTGGTTGACATCTTTGATATCTATACAGCCAGGATCCACGAGATTCAATAAATTACACAGTAATACTCCATCTCGAAGAGTATAGGCCAAATCACAGGCGGTTGCTGTAGGCCAATTGGCTTTGTGATCCGCTCTTAGGGCTCCACATCTTGTCAACCAGCTTGCACACTCTTGCCAACCGGTCTCTGAATCTGTAGTGCTGTCTGTGCTCATTTTCTGTGAGTATTATTTGGCATCAATGTGTACGATTAGTTGTAATCAACACTTCTCCTCATGAAAAACACTGCGTCTGAAGTTCCACAACGGGTTTATTGACTCGAATGTTACTTTTCGGCACTGGAAAAAATATAGAAATCCGGTTTTATCATAACTCTGATCATTGTCATATAAAATTGAGAAGATGGATTTGTTTGAAACAATTGTCAAGGTTTAAATTGAGATTGTATGAGATGTAGTTTTTTTTAAGTACCTTAAATAGCAATTATTCATCTGCTTTGACGACTGCTCGACGATGATCAAAGATCCTCTGGAGCACACATTTGACGAACGATACCTGCATTCTGCAGGATTATCCTTGGTTTTTCTCCTTGTGTAAGCACACTTTTCGATTGGTAATCATTTTTCTTGTCCGAATTCACATAAAGTTTAAAGCACTACACTGTGAGGCCAGTAACCCATCGCGAAAAGCGGAATTGATTACCTTATCTGATCTGTTCTCATCTTTTCGTCAACCCTTTCGACAGACTCCATTTTGGCTCTGCACACAAAACGATCAAAGCGACAACTGGCGGCAAATTCGGCAAGTTTGTGCGCGGTCCAGCTAACCGCCATTTTGAGTTCCACGTCAGTCTCATGTAAATCAAATTTAAATAATGCGTCAAAAGAACGATATCACATTGTTTGATTGTTTTACTGTAAAAAGTTTATCAGATTATGCTTTTCCGAATTATCATTAATTAAATTTAAGTGCCTAATTGATTTTCAATATTTCATCATTGCAGTTGTATCAGAGGGAGGAAAATTTGTGTGACATTTTCAGATTGCTAAATCATTCTATATACTTTTATTTTCGCAAATATCATTTTATTGATAATAAATTAACTTTTGTGACCTTGAATCAAAGTTTGAAAAGAGCGCGCAATGTCTGTTGGTAAAAAAACACATTTGAGATGTATCATCATCAAATGAATCATGTTGCTTTGTGATTACTGACATGTTTGCTTGAGAACTCCCACCGCTCATATCCACACACTAGTATATTGACTGGAATATCACACATCCCACTGACCCACAGCTTCTTGTGTGTCTCTTCAAGAGTTTCAAGACAATCGACGCGGGAAATGGCATCATATTTAACTAATTTAACTGTGATATTTCTAATTTTAACCATCGCTCGCGGCGGTAAAAATGACCTTCAGTGCAAAGACGATAACGGTAACATCGTAGATTGGTAAGTATATTAAAAAAAAAATTTCAAGGCCACTAAATATGGCCCTGAAGCCATTTCGACGTTGAATAAAAGAAAAAATAACTTATGATAATTAAATTTGTAGGTATGTTTTATATAAAGTACCAAAAATTTCCCAGACCAGTTATCCAGCAATAAGAAAAGGTATTTCTTACCTTTATATCACCAACGACACTCTTAGCAAGGGTTGGCAGTTGTCAAGGAGAAATATCAGCGATAAAAACTCCATACCCGGTCGAACTCTTACTTCTCTCTACAAGGACGTGAGTACATTGCCGCCATTTTGACCTTTTAACGGGACAATAAATTTTTTTTACGAGTAATCTCGTTGCAGACTGCTGCCGCCAAGCTCCTCTGGGTGTTGTACAATGATCAGGCACCAAATAAGAATTATAGTGGAAAATATGGACACTCCAAGGGCGTTGTCATGGCCGACGACTCTCATGGCTTCTGGCTGGTGCACAGCGTGCCTCACTATCCTCCAGTGCCACGAAGTGGAGTTAATGCACGCCGTCGCTCTGCAAATAACACACATTCCACGGTTAATAATCCATCGGGATCGGGAGAGTACAGCTATCCAAAATCTGGAATGCAGTATGGACAAAGCTTCCTCTGCATTTCCTTCAACAAAACGCAGATGAATCTCATTGGCCAACAGTTGATGTACAATCAGGCAATTCCATATCGAAGTAATTTACCAGCAGCATTAACAACTAATTATCCAAGTCTTGTGGATGCTATTAATCAAGTTCGAGTGAAAAAAGCACCGTTTATTCATCAGGCCGAATTAATTTCAACTGCTGGACAAAAATTCATCTCATTTGCCAAAAGTGACCGATGGCTAAAAGGTTTTTTTGCACTCTAATCTTTTTGTTTTATACTTTAAATCAATTTTTTTACAGATTTATACGATGATTTCGTTGGGCCAAAGCTCCAATCTGACTTATTTGCCGAGACTTGGCTGAATGGTCGTGGGAAATTACCCTCCGAGTGCAATGGAACCAGGTTAGTTGGATGTGAATTGTTTATAAGAAAATTCGTTTCCACGTGAATTTTATTTCCAGGGTGCTCAATGTTCAGTCAATTTTGCTGAACGTGGTCAATGTTGGTTTTCAAAGCTCACGGGACCACTCTAAATGGGCGGTGTCGACGAATAATCGAAAAAATCGTTCGTGGGTGTGTGTTGGCGATATCAATAGAGCGGTAAATATAAGCAGATTATATGTATAAACAATCAGACGGTATTGAGGGTTTGTTTTTTTTTTTTTAATTTCAAAAACAGAATCACCATTATTTGATTTTCAGATGACTCAATTCACCCGTGGCGGTGGTACTGTTTGTATAAATAATTCCCAACTCTGGAATAATTATCGTGAATCAGTCAATGATATTGAACAATGTACAAGAAGAAATTAAGGATTTATACCGAAAATATTTTAAATATCTAGGGTATTTTTATGTTAATTGTTCAAAATCGATATTAAGACTAATATATGTTATTGATCGGTGTAGAAATAGTACATTATGCAACTATAGTGCGGTATAAGTGGCCGATTACGCACGGGCGATTTTTTGGCACAAGCCGACAGCTCGCGCTGCAGATGTGCGTACAATTGCAGCGCGAGCTGTCGGCTTGTGCCGAAAAATCGATCATGAGTGGTGAGCCACTTGCCGCACGTAGTGCATATACTATTTTTTATGTTTGCGGTAAGTGCGACTCTACCCACGGTTTTAGCCGTGGATAAAGTCGCACTTACCGCACGCAAAACATGCATGTATTTTTATCATAGTATATTGTGCAACTAGTGCGGTAAGTGACGAATTACGAACCAGCGGCTAGTGCTAAAAAATCGCCTTTACGTAATTTATCACTTACCGCACTAGTTGCACAATGTATATGCTATTTTATGATCTATGCATTTGATTTTTGGAGAAAAAATATTTTTCTCCAAGGAAGCAAAAACCTCATTTACTCCCGCTACGACGAAATAGTATATTGTTCACCAAGGGAGCAAAAGAGGTCATTTCGATCGTGAATTCTTGCCCTCGCCTTCGGCTTGGAAACTTTTTACGGCTGGAATGACCTCTTTTGCTCCCTTGGTGAACAATGTACTATTTATGAACGAAACAATGCGATCATGGAAATTGATATTTATACTTAAATAAAATATTATCGAAAAAAATTCTGTATATTTATTTTAATTGTTTGTTTATTGAGATAAAAATTTTTAGGAGAGGAAAAAATCTTAAAACAGTGATAATTTATCTTTTTGACTGAAAAATTTCTTTTTTTTTTCTTCATTTGACCTTTATGCCTGTGACTTCCTCGCTCACACCGCGCATGCAATTATTGACCGAGAGCAGCCTTGATAAGGAAGACATGCATTGTTTAACTGATATAGTACAAAGCCCCATTGAAGCTGTCAGATGGAAACCGTCAAATATTATAAAACTTTGACTGTCAATCAGTTTGGCACTTGACGGTTTGACTGCCGTATTTTTTAATACGGTTTTTTTTTTCTATACTGATTTATTTTATTGTGTTTAAATGGATAAAAATTATAGTTATAGAGTTTAAATAACACGCATCTGCACTCTCGCACTTTGAAAAGGACGAATTATTGGTGTCTACTAGCTTTTTAAATATTTACATATAAATTTATATATAATTTATAAATACGACGCGTTTTTTGTTCGGGGGACATAACATTAATAAACTTTTTTTTCAATAAAATTAATAATTATACATAAATTAATGAAAATTATTCGCTAAATACGTTTTTTTTTATCGTCTAGTAGTTGCATAAATTCGTATTGATGATTTTTTACTTACTTGGTACTATTTTTTGTTTTTTAATAAATAGGTATTGAGTTATGAATGTGTAGAGTATGATAATGCGAGCTTTCTCACCTAAGAATTCAACTAGACAATAAAATCACTATAGCTTCTTCAAGATATCAAAGTTCGCTTTGCTCTGATTAATTTTTTTAATTATTTTTGTTCCTTTTTTTTTCAATATTACTTAGAAGCCACTCACTAAAATTTTTTTTTTTCTGCGCACAAATATCACTTCATCATTTATTCACGATTTTGTATATAACCATCAGTAGATGTTTGGCACTGCTTTCTCGTTTTTTTTATTGTTTTTGAATGACCTTTTGGATTTGTTGCTTGCTGAAAGCTTTCATATTATATATACGATTGAAATTTTGTATATTTGGTCGCTCAACTTGTTTTTTTTTTTCTGCCATCAGTCATTCACGATTATTATAATAATTGTTTTTTGTTATTTATTCAAATGGCAGTAATGAATTTTATTGAGTCGTTTTGTTTTTTGTTTTTTTGGTTCTAAGCAACAAATTGCACAATTCTGTTCGATAAACTTTGGTTTTCTATCATGGCGTCGTTGTATCGTAAAAGGCAGTTTTATGGAATAAATAATTTTGTCTATAATAATTGTATCGCACGAATGCATAACATTGACACGATTAATTAATATTTTTTTTTCTCTTCACCTATATCTATACATTTTATAAGGCAATTAAAGTAAAAAAAAAAAATTTTTATTTTTTCATTCGTGCGACAATTGATATTAAAAATGCCCGTCAATTGACCAAATTTTTTTTTCATATTCGTTATAAAATATTTATTTCTACCAAGAAAAATCTCTTTTTTGCCCAGATACGTTGCCAGTTTATTTATCGAGATATAACCAAAGATTTTGTTTGTTTGCCGTAAAAGTTGATGTAAATATACAGCTATTGGTCCCGAACACGAAACGGCAGTCGTCGTGTTTAATTAATGAAAGCTCTTTTTTTTCACTTCACTCCATCACTTAAACTTTTTTGTTTTAGTTCAAAATGTCACATTACTAACCGCGATCCCATTGCCAAACGCAAAAATAACGAAAAACCGCGCATCAGTGTGTGTGTGTATTTTATCGACACAAACTTGCGCATGCGCACACTTTTCGAGTTTTAAATATCGATATTTAAAAAAAACTACAATCGCTTACCGTGTCATAATAAGAGTCCAAAAATTCACATATTTAATATATATACCGTTTACCAATTGAAATCAACGTCCTTATCCTTATTTACACATAAAAACCAAGTTTTCACCTGCACCAATACTCCAAACTATGTGTCAGAATAATATTTACACAAAAAGAACGAGCAGACTATCAAAATATTTACTGCGCAACTGTCCATTCATTTTCCCACGATTATTTCCACTTTCGCTCTCTGACTGTGCTTCGAGCTCAACAATCGGTGACAAACGATCACCAACACCAATCACATCACCGAAATCACAGGAACTGTTGTTCGGACCAGCAGAATCATCAGAATCGCCCTCAAAAAGCTTGTCATTCACATGAATTCTCACAACAGCATCAACAGGATAATTCCCAGCCTCGCTAGAGGACGATTGTCCATTAGTTTGTCCAGGACTCTCTTCAGCCGTAATACTGGCACCCTCGCACTTGGAACACACAGCTGGGCACTCATCCTCAGTGGTACGATCCTCATTTTCACATCGAAAACAAATTAAATCGGGTACACGACCGTGAGCTGTATCACATCGAGTACAGTGGCACTCATAACCGGGTGGTAAATCATCCTCACTTAGCAGACACTGATCACAACTCATGGAAGCACGGTCCTCCTCGATAAATCGTGCAGCCCGAGGAGTTCGAGGCCGGTAGACGCAGGATCTAGCCTCCAAATCGCACTGGATACACAGCAAAAGATTGGATTTGCTGCCGGGCTGCGAGGCGAAGCCATTGCAAGTGCCACGACGACGATCGGCACTGTAACTGTCGTCACTCTCGCTGTCAAAGAGTCTCTGACTCGGACTGCCGATGCTCAGGCCACAGGGCGTGGTTGGAACTGCAATTTCGTCGTCAATATGCAGCCTGCTACCTCGAACCAAATCCGCTCTCAGCTCGCTGCCGCGTTGTTCACCACGCGGCCAGATTTCTCGTTAAATGAAGCTCTCACGGTTACGCTCATTGTCCTCAAGGCTGGAAGTCGAGCTTGCTCCACAAATCTGCATCTCAATTTCTGCCAGACGATGCTGTACCTCCCACTGCTGCTGATTTAGCTTCACGCTCATTGCCGCATTTTCCGTCTCAAGCCCAATCAAACGCTCTCGCAGTCGTTTTATCTCGGCCAACAGGGCTTCATGGCTGCTTACACCGAGCAGAGGCGTTGCCGCACCCTCAGACATCAGCTGTGTCATGCTGTTGCAAGTCATACCTGCAAATAAAAACGAATTTCCATCAACTCATTGGGGAAAAGAATTTTTTTACATCGAAATACGTGTTTACACATGCAAATTGATGAGTGGCATTGACTGGGGGGAAGTTAATTTAATTGATAATCGAGTTTTATTGATGAAATACTCACCAGACTGAGTGGATTGCTGACCAATGGACGGCTGTGTTATTGTTGATCGAACTATTCGCGCTGTCTGGTCCTCACTGCTTCGACCGCTGCTTGTCGCACTCATTGGGCTGTCAACACCTCTTGGAGCTGGCATTCCTGCCCCTGGGGCTGCTGCATCTGTCAGTTCTGTGGCACGCAGTCCGTGCAGTGACGATGCCGTTATTGGGCTCGGGCTCGGTGAGAAAATTGAACGTGTTGTTCGCAATTCCAATGGCGAAATCCACATATCCTCCAGTGGAATTCGGCCTCGAGATTCCACTAAGCCTGGTGTGCTCTGGCTTCGTCCCATTGCCGCTAGAATTAATCATTCGTTTAGTTAAAAAGAAATCTTTAACAATATCTATCTGTATTTATGAGAAAACAAACCTTTTTCAAGCGGTGCTCTCTTGTATTTTTCTAACCTCTTGACGGCAATGGCCTCGAGTCTCACTCTAGCAGCGGGATACTCCTTCAGCACATCCCACATGTCCTTTTTACTGAGTACAAACAGGTCCGAGTAGCCGACGGAACGTACACTCGCTGTTCGACGATTACCTGCGATGATGTAGCCATTTATCGGTTATCGGGCAATGTTGACGAGTCTTATGACACATTTCGTGCACGTGTGGCACCAGAAATTATAGGTTATACTAGCCTCATGCCAGCATCTATCTCTAGTGTTATAATACTAAGCGTCAGATTACAAATTTCATCGCAAATTAGCGTGCGATTACTCGTTTTTGTGTCGAAATACCGCAGTGGCAATTTAATTCGTCGCTTTATATGCAAATGACGAATTTCAGAATGACTTGCGTAATATCCGGCTGTCGATATAGATATTGGATATTTTGAGTGGCAGCAGTAGAGTTGTTGCATCACTTCATCTATCAGATCCTGCAGAATCTCACTCTACATATTATATCCCGATTTCTGTGTCGATGAACCAGTTCGGCGCGTGCCACAATGGAATATCGATTTATCTCACTGCGTCGACGTCACGTTAATTTTTTTTCTGTGCTTTTAGCTCCCCCCATCGTCATCAAAAACGCCTTCAATTCGCACATATAATTACAATCATTCAGGTGGTTTTAATTCGTGAGAATGAATTTTTTTTCTCTATTTTTATATGTATGCTTTCAAATTCTACCAACAGCGGATGCAAATGTATAATTGATAGTCTACAAAGAGAAAATCAAAATCTACTAGAATTTTTTAAAAAGATAAAAGCTTGTATATACCTAGTATAAAATATTATTCAAAAGGATGATTCGTTTTTTTAGTTATAAAACGAATTATTTAAAAAATTGATTTAAAATGAAAAAAAAGCTATAAGAATCAGACAAAATATCAAGTAAAAAGAAAAAAAAGAAACGAAAAAAATAGTGCTACGATATATTCGACATTAAATAGCATTAAAAAAAGCAATATATATATAAAGACAATTATTTATACACATATTTCAATATCCCTTTAAACATATCTATCAAATAAATGTCTTTTTATATGACTTGAAATATATATATATAAATGAAAAAAAAAAAATTCTCGAGTTGAACAGCATAAAACTCTATAGAGGGGCAAAAAAATTGAGTAAAAAAAAACGTTCAAGAGTTGGGAACTGATGAAGATAAACTGTTTTCTCATACTAACTTATTATTTCACAATTCCAATATACTTTCTCGATATATTATTCGCCAGTTTATAGTTTCATTGATTCCCGTGCACTTGAACAGCAATATATATATATATATATATAAATACAACTACGACCGAGAGCGTGAGATGAAATATACAAAAAAAGTATATAAAATACCCGAAAAGAAAAAAACAACATCCGACACATTTGCAAACATACAAATGTGTTTACTTATTAGCGACAAAATCGATAAAAAAAAAAGGAAAATGATAAATGGAACCGACTGTAGAATGAATAGACAGTATTCTCGGATAAAAAATAAAACGAAAAATCCAGACTTTTAGTCATTTATCATAAAATAAATGTCTAAAATATATGATTTTTATCGTTTTTATGAAATTTTTACCCTTGAATCTTTTAGATAGACAGTTAAAAACGATGCGAAGAAGTGGAGAAAATATATAAAAAAGTGAATGACTTGTTTGGCCGGCAATAAATTACCGATCATACCCGATTTTGCGACGCCTGGCCGTCGTGCGAGCATGTGGGAACGCAGTGTGATACGTGAAAGATGATTCGACTGATCGTGGAATGAAACACGAGGGGCACAGCGTTTAAATAACACTGAAAGGCCCCTGGCTGCTTGGAATATTTACCGCACTCTTTACCTGCAGTCCCCATATTGAGAATGCTGATCTCTCCAAAATACGAGCCGGCCTTGAGTGTTGCTAAAACCGTCTTTCCATTGTCAGCAACCACTTGAAGCCGTCCGCGATTCACTATGTACATCTCTTTACCGACCTCGCCTAAAAAAAAAACAATTTTTTAAATTACCTTTTTCCCCTTCTTAAACAACACACATTTTCCAGTACCTTTTCGACATATGTAGTCTCCAGGTGAGAATAAAACTGGCCTAAGTCGCAGCACAAGTTCGCAGAGAAATCCCGCTTCGGTGTTTTGAAATATTTCCACTCGTCTCAGCGTGTCTAGGTGAACATTGATGGCAATTTCTGCTTTCAGCTTGTCTAAAATATAAAATAAATTTATTGTTATTTTATGAAATATAGAAATGAGTTTATAGTCCTCTGTCAGTTATGTACACAGATTTAAATTGTGACAGAGGGTAATTCAGAAGTTTTTTGGCCGGCAAATAGTTGATTGTGTGGTTTTACTTGGTGACTTGGATCAATAAACACATGGAGAGATGAAGGAGAGAGAGTGTGTACGCAAGTTTATGAAAATTTCGGTGTAATTATTAAACTTGCTTACCGGGAAGACAACTTACAGCCTTTTCCTCGTCCGAACACTTTTGTGTCAGCCATAAATAGTCGAACCACTTGATTACTTTTATTTGCAAATGATTTGGCACCCTACGCATTCTCATGTATGTCTTTACGCCGTCTAATTTAGCTGAAACAGTTGAAAAATATTGGAAAATTTAATTTTATAAAGTTGATAGAGAAAAAAAACTTATTATAGAATAATTTTACAAACCGACTACGACAAATACTAAATATTCATTGGTACTTGGTGCTTGAAATGAGGCTTTTTCAGTCGCAAACTCGTTAAAAAGTCTCTCTTTTGTCTTTTAAGATGAAATTTTCTTTACTCTATTAATTTTTTTTTCTTTTATAACTAAAAGAAAAAACTTGTTCAAACATTTTTAGAAATTCTCAGTGCAGAATGAATGAAATTTTTATTATTTCATGTTTATACATGGCATTTCTCGAGGTTATTGTGCGAACAAAGAACTCGGAAATGCCTCTCGAGAGTCGTACGAGTAAGCGAAATAAAGTATAGGGAGGAAAAAACTGGAATAAAGTGAAGTCGTTAGCAATAGTAGATTGTCGATTCTTCTTAGTTTCTCTATACAAGGAAAACTAAGAAAGAGAAACATTGCTCTTTTCACTCTGAGCATTTTATTTTCTTCGTGTGTACCTATATAAACATATAAATATATCAGCACGTATCAAATCAACAGACGTAGAGTACACTCACCCTTCTACTCTGAATCCTATATCCCCCGGCGCCCTTTGCATAAATCACAATTTACAATATTCCAACCTCCAATCGTAAAGAGTACAAAATTCCGGATTTTTTGCATATGCAAGTTATATATTTGGAACGTATGAACAGAAGAATTTTATGAGGCAGATACTATGCTATCTCGATCCATGGTTTTATAACTGCCTCGGGCTTTTATCATCGCAATTGTGCAGAAATAATTGTGTGCTGCAGAGAGACACAACTATACATCTGCGATATAACCTCGATAAATGTATTTGTAGCTTTCAAATGTATGAACGTGAAATATACACGCAACTTGGCATTTAAGTTTTTTGCACTGCTTGAGAAACTCCAATTTAAGATACCTACGTGATTCTCTCTCGTTTTTGTCCAATTTAATTACATTTTATTCAACTACACAACCGCATCACAGAACATTCACCTCAATTTATACGTTACAGTTCATTTTCTCGAATATTTTTTACAGCGTAAGCACAAAACTTTAATTTGCAATAAAAATTGATGATTTTTTGAAAATTTTCAACTTATTTATAAAAGAAAAGAAAGTTTTGTTTACTCAAGCAACTGCAGCAGCGGCCATATTGTTTTTTTTTGAGACAGATGAGCATATACAAAATGGCGGCGTCGTGTACCTGTGACAAATACGTTGGAAAATGCTAAAAAAAAAAAAATGAAAATTCGTCTGAGGTGAAATTATATTATTGAGATTCCCCTCTGTCGCTTGATTTTCACGGCGCCTCCGGGACATATTCAAGTTCTCTTTGGCGCGTTCATCGAATATTTCTCTAAAATATATGTATATACACCTCTTGAAATGATCCTCCGGCAGTGGAATTGCTAGCCGGCGGGCATGTGCTCCACCTCCTCGTTCAATTTCGTGCACAACACAGCAAAGACATATTTTCCAACGTGGAATTGGGAATCTTCATGCTGTTTTATGCTCTCAAGTGGGTATACGTCAGTGTGCTTTAACGGTAGGGGCGCCGAGAACGCGGAGATTTATGACGGAATATCAGTGATTTATCTCGAGCTATTGCGAACATTTGTCCCCCCCGTCTCTGAACAATATTACTCTTCGATTACCTCGCGAAAGTTGAGAGATGATTTTCGTTTGTTCGCGTGGAATTCCACTCAAGCACATATACTACTTGTATATACCAAGAGGGCGAATGAAAAATCGATTTAACTTGATTTGCGATGAAAATATTTAAATTAAGACAAACCTTGGAACTCCTTGCGGGCTGCACTGACAGACGTGACGATGTTTGCAACGTGACCGAGCACTGTAGCAAAAAGGAGAAGACCGAAGAGCAACTGGGCAATCACGAACAAATACTCGCCCTTGCTTCTTGGCCTAGAAAACATCAAGAGTAAGTAAACTTTGAGTTTTAAAAATAAACCGGGATTGAGGCTTCATATTTTTTCTTTTCTAAGGCTTATCTCAAATTTTCCAACTCTTTTGACATATACTTTCAGGATTTATGTATATACCCGAAAAATAAAACTCAAAAGATATATCAAAAATAAAACTCAAAAGATATAATGATTATTACACAAGCAGGTGTGTAGCACACATAAAATACCTGGGTAAATCGCCAATGGTCGTCAAAGCCAGTGTGCACCAATAGTAGCTCTGAAGGTATTGCTTGACAACATCAGCAGTCTCGGAATCATTGAAGACCCAGTTTTTACTTCCAAATCCATTATTCTTAGAAATAATATGATAGAGGCACCCATTCCAGTGAAAAATCACCAATAAATAATGAATTAAAGACGTAGATCGAAATAAATTTGGATAATTCGTGTGTCGTTCAGTTCTATCCATAAACGCCCAGAATCTAAAAACAAAACAAAAAACAATGTCAAAAAATCTTTTCATATAATAATGAATTGTTAAAAAATTTTCCAACTAACCGATATATCTTAACGAGTCTAAAGCTTCGAAGTATACTGTTAAATCCTATAGATAAGTATAAAAAGTCGAGAGGCAACAGGCACAGGCAGTCAATATAAAATGTAGTGCTGTTCATGTAGTGATTTCTCAACTTGACTGCGTCAGTTTGGAGAACTCCATCCTCAAGATAACCCGTACGAAAATGAAAAACAATATCCACAAGATACAGAAGATCTGAGAAGTAATCTAGGCAAAACCACACGACAAGAGTTTCACCTGTCACAACACATAAACCACCAAAAAAATTACAAACTTCAATTAATCCATTAAAATATAAATAATTAAAATAACTGACCATTAATTTCCTGAAAGGCAAACCTGTAGATGATCACCCAGAAGTTGTAGAGAAAGGCAAGAGAGACAACCATAGACCAGTAGTAACATAATCGACCGGCAGGGTCAAAAACAAATGACCAATTTGGCGCACCCGTTCGAAAACCACGTGTTCCAGGCTGTCCAGGAAATCCTCGACTTCCACGTTGTTGTTGCTGTTGCTGTGCTGTATAGCGCCTGCAAAACAAATCAAATTAACACGTTAAAACTCGATTTTACCAGAGATTTCTTGTGTTGTTGTTCTACCGGCGCCAAAAAATGGAGAAATCCAAGATGGCGTTCAGCTGTACCTCGCATTTTTAATGAATAATTGAGGATATAAAGAAATAAAATCTAAATTTTTAAGTGAAATCAGTGAAATATTTGTTAATGCATTTTTCTTGGGATAATTTTGAGAGTTAAAATTGTTTTAAAATAAAGAAAAAACTCACGTTTCAGTGCCATTACAGCTGTTATTGCCATTAAGATGGTTTGTAGACGCCAGACTGCGCAGATGAGACGCATCTCGCGATGAGCTCAAGCTAACTACATTTGGGAATTTTAATTTCCCACGGAGCTGATCCTTCTTGTCAGGCTTACGACTAAGATCCAGCTCGCTGGCACCTCGATTGACGTAGGCCACGTGCAACGAGTCCCGCGACGAATCCAAGTACCTCTGAGAAACCGAAAAGATCTACGGAATTAATTCGTAAGGATTTATCCAGCTTTGCAGAACGAAAGAAGTAACAAAAAAATCCACACACATACTTGCTGTTCCTGATGACGCCCTCGCTGATCCTGGTGTTTTTGGTGCGACTGTGACTGGTGCTGATGGTAGTAACGATTGCCTCGCTGTAGTTTATTGGTCATCCAAGGATTTCCCACAAGATCTATGAGACTCTGTCTCGACACGGTGCTCTCAACACTTTTGGCGTCCTCTTCACCTCCTCTGTGTTTGATATCAGCACCCCGGGCATTTCCTAGTCGCTTGTCGGCTTCTCCTCCCCCAGACAGACCCAAAATTCCAATAGTTGACGGCTGACCTGCGACATTAAGTTAACGAGCTGCCCTAAGCGGATATTCAGGTTTAATCACGTGGAAGTCTTGAGGCCATTTGCCTAAATACACGAGAGAATCCATTCTACGACGGTTAGACCATGATAAAGGTGGCTTTCAGCTCTATAAACAAAGATGAATTCATGTTTAATCATAATTTCTAGCTTAAATTCTCTTGGAATTATCTGTAGACTATTTTTCTTATCGTTATTCACGCTCTCTTGACCTCTAATACTGCTGATGCGTTGAAACATCGATTTTTTTCACCTAGTGCTGCATTATTTATCGAAAAATCGGCGGTTTTTAGACATCCGCGCACAAGGTGTAGCCCTTAAATTTAATTCTGCGACCTACAGAATATAGCCAAAGCAATAACGACCGATAGCTCTGGCAAATTTCCAATCGTACCGAGAAGCGTAAAATCTCCACGGATAAGCCTATCATTGGGCGTTCAGCCAACATATTGCCAAATTCCCATTGATTAGCATCCCGTTTACGTTGGACTAATTCAAATTCTCCTAACAAATGAGTCCCGGACTTGACTCTCGCTCAGTGCAATATATGTATATAACTCTGTCTGCACAGCAGTCGACTGTGGCACAGACGGAATTGAGTTGGTGGTTAATTGGATCAGCCTCCAACGCCTGGGCGCGTCGGAGAAACATCGAGACTCGCAAGTAAAGGGGAAAAGTCTCGGGAAATTCAGTTACATCTTGCTCATTTCACTCGTTGCTTTGCCCACACCAACATCAAGCCCAAGTGAAATTATTTTAAATCAATTACACTTTTTTTTTCATTTCCTTTTTGTTCTTTGTCGCCTGAGAAAACACAAAATATCGAGATTTAAGTATAAAATATATAAGATTTTTCCAAGAGAATCAGCAGAAAATTCGTTATATTAACAGTGAATTAAGAAAAATTTAGTTTAAAGTTGTCTTACCAGTTGTAAGGATATTTCTGCCGATTGAAGAAACTGTAAGAGTTGGAGCAATTGATCCCGCGGGAACTGATGCTGCGATGCTGTAGAGAGTTTGGCCACTTCCGTACTTATTTCCCGCGTGGCAGGGAGTCATCGGCGTTACAGCGCCACCCTGTACAGAAATCTCGTCCAATTCATGGCCACTATCGTAGTGACAGAGTCTTGTAGCACTGGTACTCGCAGCTCCAGTATCGCGGCCAGCTGTTAAACAGTCGTTTCGACCTGTTTCAGCCCCGCTGTTTGTTCCGCTACGGCTCCTGAGCGACTGCACGAGCCGCTTGGCGCCCGAAGACATTCCACGGAGGTAATCCAGCCTTCCAATGGTCGTCGGCGCAGCCGCCGCCGTAGCCGCGTCCTTCCACGTGCTGGGGTAACAACAATTGCTGTCTAAATAACAGCCCGGGAGAGTGTCAATTGCCTTCTCACTGGCGCGATCGTCATGAAAACCCATTCATTTCACGCCAATCACATCATCACACTGTCAATCCATGGGCTTAGAGGCATTTTTCAATACGCGAACATGCCCAAACGTGGCCGTTGGACACTACGCGCCTATTTCTGTCACCGTGTCGTCATTATTCAACCAGAAAACACCTCATTTTCTTCCTCTAGTTGTTCGCCATCTTCTTTTCTTTCTGCGTCGCTTTCTGCTGCCGATTTTTTTCTGCTCGTGCCCTTTTACCACTCGAGCGAGCAACAAGTGTCTCTCATGTACCCACTCATTTCCCATGCGGCTTTGTATCGAAAATAACGCCTGCCGCCGATTTACCTGCGCAAAAAATTCATCTGTTAATATTGTAACTAATCTGGAATTTTACAGTTTGGGGGAGAATTAGTTGGATATCTTTTCCTGAATATAAATTAATAGAGCGCACGATCGTTCGATTGCTAACCCTCATATCTCCCTCGAGTGTATTGGACATTTTCCTCTGGGACAACTTGTGTGTACGTGCGTGTATGATTGCCGCTATGATGCAGAAAAGCCCTTGCTTTACTCTCTGGCAGTTGGTTGACCGCGCTACCGGGGAAGCAGCAGAGCTCTCGAGTTACCATGACGACCGAAACGACGTCCCGGTCCGCAACTCGCCCCATCTCTCGTGCACGCGAGCTCGACGCGTATAGCGCGTTCTCTTCAAGGTTTTTTTGTTTATACCATTCGTCTTCGTCTTGTCTGGGATATCACCTGCGGGTGGTCGACTCTTGTGCCATGCCTGCAGCTCCTGGAAATCCCGAAATCCTCGGGAACGTCCCGACATTCGACACACATCTTGATAAAGGCGCCACACACACGTCATCTGTATACTTGTAGTCGTTAAATTTATTTTAATTCCAGCGCCATTTTCTCCATCAGCTAATCAGGTCAAGTAAATATTATGAAAAGATTCTTTTAATTACAATATTTTAAAAGAGAATACTCGCGTGTTAAGTGCGAAATTGATGCAGCTCGTGTGTGGGAGTTTCGTGATGGAAAAAGGGTGAGAACTTTATCACGGATGGGTTTATATCCGGTTAATTGTCATTAGCAACGATCAACACGTGCTCGCAACACACTGCAAACACTTGATTACCACGAAATTCTAATTAATATCGAGATTTCATTACAAATTCTTGATGATGACAAGAATGTTTGTACAATAACCTATATATAAAAAATTGCGAATTTCTACGTGAAAACTGCCACACACACAGAACTTTTAATACTCGATACTCCATTGATGTCGAGTTAATCAAGTGAAAAAAGATTATTTATTGAGTAAAAAGCTTAATTACTTACATGGATTTTGTGGCCAGTTTGGTGCGAGCATCTCGAGTGCACCGAGATTTCATAGGTTAGAGAGATAAACCAATTGATAAAAATAAAACTTTATACTGTTCAATAGCTCATGTAATCCGCCATTTTGTTTTTTATCGACAAATACGAAAAGTCAACAACTTTGTGTTTTGCCATTGTTCCGTCGCCTTCAACGGTCACTCGGCCGCGTCGCATTGTCTCGCCATTTGTTTTTCGTCGCTCGAAACACAAAGGAAACCACCACCACCACCACCCACTAAATCACAACTACACCATTTGAATAAATAAAACACTATCATATCACCAGGGGTATATTAATTGTAATTATTTATCGGCTGGAACGTCGCCCTTTAGTGAAAAAATCCGCGTCTAGCCGAATGCTTGGTGTGGAAAAAACCAGTTTGGATAAGTAGCCTCGAATTTTCTACACATTGTTAATTTGCCAACGATATTACGGTGCGAATTTTTGGATCAATTCAACTAATTGAGAACACACATTAATTTATCGTCTCTCTCGAGTGTGACGTCGCGAGCGGCTATGGCGGCGGCCTGGCCCACACTAGCGCTGTATTCTTCCATCCACACTGATCCACACTGGATAACGGGGTGAATAAAGAATTTCTTCGCGCAGGGCAGTCCGAGATTGGCAGTGGGGATTTATCAGCATCCAAGGCGCAGGACCAACGCGTCACAGCAGAAAGTGTCATTGCTCTTCACATCGTCGTCGACGATTTGTTCCACACATTAATACCACCCTTTGCACTTCCGCCTAAACTTTATCAAGTTTCGTGACTTTTCCTTGTTCAGACAAGTGTCTTAATTCACTGGAGATCACGAAGACCCTATATTTATACAATTGCTTTTATTTCTGATTCAACTTCTTTTTTCCTTTTGATTGTTGCAACATTTCTTCGTTTTTTTTTTGTGGTTTATATTTTCAAATTACTCAAACCATTCTATTATTCATCAATTTCATGCTCGTATCGTCAACAATAAATGAGATGCATATATCGTACGAGCCATTTGATTTTATAAGCTCTTTTTATATTTACCGGGGGGTTGGCCTCGTAAAACTATATATTCTTAGACTGCAATTTATCTTCTTGTTAAGTATATGACATTATCGAGGAAAATTACTTGTCAAAATAACATGTATAGTTTTCTATTAAAAAATGTTCACAAAATGGCTGCCGTCGTCAAAAGATGAGTATAATAAGATCGTAAACAAATAAATTGTGATAAATCATTAATATTATTATTATTTGGGTGAGAGTTTCAAGTAAAGTGATTTATGAAGGGTAGATTTATTCTGCAAGTGCAAGGGCTGCACGATCAATAATTGATTGTCATGCAATTAATTACAGAGGGGATTTTTGGCGTAAGAAAGATTAATAGGGAGGATGAAGCGGATAAAGTGAAGAGAGAAAGAGTAAAAAAGCATATGAGGGTGTAAAATATAGATTTTTAAAGAAAAATATGGCTATTATATATAGTAAGGGTGAAAATTGAAGGATGCAGCTTCTTCCTATCTGACTGACCTCCTGCGAATTCCGGCGGAAAATCAATGCACAGCCCCGCGTAGTCATATATACTATCATTTCTGATAACATTAGTCTCTGCATTAGAGTATTTTCATTATTAATTCAATTTTCGCGTAAAAAATCGCAATTTTTTTGCTTTTATCAGGCCAAAATCAACTATCTCTTTCATTCTGTGCCGTGCGGGCGGCCATTTTGCGTCGCGACGCTAGATATCATAACATTTCAAAATGGCCGCGATAATATGTACAAATAATTAAAAAAATCTTTAAATTGTTGTTACAACTAATTACACATTTTATTTCATATATAAATTATTTATATTATGAAACAATAAAGAGTATATTTCAGCATGGCATTAAAATTTAGAATAAAAAATATATTTTTTATCTCTATACTACTACTTGAATCTAAAAAATAAGAAAAACTTACTTTTTTATATGTATTATAATCTAATATTAGCAATATTTACAATAATATAACTTGTTTATTAAAAAATGTGTGTCAAGCTCCGTTATATCCAAATAATGTAGATTGCAATATATATTCTTAATTAATAATTATTGTTTTTTTATTATGATAAATTGGAGCTTTTTTTTCATTATTTTCACTCGAAATTACTTTTGTTCAATAATGTATAAATTATTAACTTTTTATCATTTATTTTTTTTTTTTTTGTGACAATAGTTTTCTTAATACATTTTAATAATTTTTGTGAAAACAAAAGAATACATAATATTTAAATGAAAAATTCTTTTTAAACTTTTATGGACAAAAAAACAAATTTGTGAAATTATATTCGAAATGCGATAATATTATAATTATGATTATGACAATGTTTATTATAAGTTATAACGATATATAATTTAATTATACATTTAATACTACGTATTTCTATATGTATCGGTGTCATCTTGCAAATAAGAAAATTTCTCCGTCAAATATGCTTTAGTAGTGATTTTTTGATATGATTATTTATTTAAAAATATAGATTTACTTGTTTTTACTTTTGTTTGTTTGGCTTATTACTCTTGATTAATTTTCACACATTTGATTTGTCTTTAATCACGTCATCAGAACAGTTTCTAAAATTTAGAAAGAAATATTTTACATTTAAATAATAAAATAAAAAATTATGACATTAATCACTATAAATAATAAATCACTTATAAGACAAAGAGAAAAATTAAAACATGAATGGTTAAAGCACTGTTAATGGGTTATTAACTTGCATGTTAGATTATGTATATTTTGAATATATATTTATACATATATATTGAATTAAAATATGCTTTACAGCTAGAAAATTTGTACAATTAAGGCACTATTATAGCTGTTACGCATATCAGATACAACCAGAGGACACAAACTTGATCTCTCAATCACTAACAAATAATAAAATCAGTCATTCGAAGGCATCTCCAAGTAGGATTTTAGAGTATAAATAACTTCGAGATCATATTCTCGATGTTTACATAATGAATTATTACTATTAGTTCACATAGATTATTAGTAGCATTGAGGCTAATAAGCATGATAAATAATAATACTCCAACTAAACCGAAAATTTTTCAACCGATTGAACCCGCGAAAAGTAATTTTTTTCTGGGAATTAATCCATACAAATCGACAAAATGTTTTTTGACGTTTAAAAACAAACAAATACACGTGTAAAAATGGAATCTGTGTCATGTTATTAATTTTTTTTTTTTTTGAATATTCATAGTTAAAAAATTGTTTATAACCTCAAAATCATCAATATGAATATTTTAAAAATTTAAATTTGAAATAATCATTGCAAAATAAATTATAAAAGGCACAGATTCCGCTTAAATCGTTTTTTAAATTTTTGGTCACGTGAAAAATTGGTATAAAATTATTAATAATTATTTGAAAAGCAGTTGAAAAAATTAAGTATTATAAGTAATGATTGCGGTATTATAAATGTGAGTAAATTTAGAATACATATTATGTATAAACAATTATAAAATTGTATATATCATAAAGAATAAATTATAACTATATTTATAACCTTCTTAAAGACGCCATACTTAAGGAACTGCATTTGGCCTTTCGAGTTGGTTGAACTGACATAGGAGCCACAAGAACATCATCTCGAGATGGCGAATCGGTACCACCATTGCCCAATTCCTGAAAATCCAGAGCGAATAAAGCCGCGAAGCACATCTACAACTCTACAAGAATTAAGAAAATTACAATAGAAACCGCGAAAGCCACTGATTTTCCTTGAGCAACAAAAAAAAAAAAAAACAAAATTTCACGGATTAGCTCAACAAGCAACATAAATATTTTTTTTTTTTCAGTACTCAAGGAACAAAAAATCGTGGATTTGAAGTAAATTTAAACTTACGTGGCGTTGTTTGACGATATTCATCGTCACACTGTGATCCAGCAAGAAATAAACAACATTTACATCACGAATTATCCGTTAATTAAACAATCACAAAGACAAACATTTTTTTTTCATATTATAAATACGAAAAATCATGCAGATTAGATTAGTTTTTCCGAAATACAATAGCAACACACACACACACAAGTAAGTATATAAATTAATAAAAATAGTTAAAATAATATCTAAAAATGATAGATTTTACGAACGTTAATATTGTTGCAACTGGCCAAACGCATTTGTGCGAGCTGTTGACTCGCTGGAGTAAGACTGTGTGTAGATCCAAATGGCGACATCATTGTAGACATTGCTCGCTTAAGTTTACTAGGAGTTTTGTTAAAGCTGAATGCCCTACCCACCTTCATTCTCGTCCTTGTAGCAAACCTAAACGAAAGACACAATTGGATTGATAAACTATAACCTTAAAAAAGCACTATTCAACTGGACAATCACAAAAATTTGAATGACTTAAAACTCTAACGACAATTAATCGTGCTTTGTATATATGTGATTAAACCGAATAATCGAAATCATGCGAAAAAATTCGCGGGAAATTAGTTGACGTTGAAAAAGCAACAAATATTAGACTTCGAGCACTATAGTGGGACATGTCACGTAATTGCACACATGCTACTAAGTAGGAACACATACGGATCCATATATTCCAGGTAAAAATTATGAAATAGGCTCCTGCAACCAAACGTCACGTTGTCCCATTAATGTTCCGTTCCCATGCAGTACGAGAAAGAAAAGAATATACGTCGATTAACATTATTGTGACGCTTTTGATGCAAATGATGAATAAATAATTACATCGAGTTACTTGAATGATTTTTATATCTATTTTGTATTATTTCATTATGTACTCACTTAAATGCTTTACTCAGTGTCCCCAAATTTACGTCACTTGTGTCAATTGAAAGTTGATGAGAATCTAGATTTAAAAGAAATGAATCCTGAAACAATTAATTAATAATTAGAATTTTTCTTATTGTTTTTCAAGATTTTTTTACTTACAGCATCTGCTTTGCATACTGTATTAGCCATTTGTCGACACAGTGTGCGTAAATAATTGTTTTTATTAACTTCTTCGTCGCTAATTGCAAATGAATATGTTCGTTCTTTTAATTCCTGAGCATTTCGTACCATGAGGGAGAAAACATTTTGACATTCTGTTGAAAAAAAAAGATTTAGAAATTAAAAAAGGGGGGATGACATTGATGATTAAAATTTGAATGACTTACCCTCAGTTTCTCGAATATCAACGACTTTTTTAATCGTGCTCAAAGACAGCATTTTGATGTGTTTATATGGCTTACCCTGACTGAGCTTTGTCGCATGTAAACCATTGGCCATATTCGGACTTTTCAAAGAATTAAAGGCCTTTGATCTCTTTTTACATATCTCAAGTGTGTCCGAAAATAGAAATAGTACCAAATGATCGCCACGACCACTCAATAAATCACTGAGCTCCATTACCTCACATTTACCGATAAATGATCGATGTGACGAGACCAAATGAGGCGGACAATTGTCGATTTCATTAAATATATCAAACATCACGAGTTGTCCCTCGGTTTTTCGTTTGTCTTCATTAATATACGTCATAACTTCCTTAATACTGCTTATTGACAACTCCAAGGCACTGTGGTCCGGATTAGTTGGTTTTGTTTGCTTAAGTATATCCGTTAACAATAAACAAATACTGGGTAATCGTTGGACAGGTTTGATCATTAATTCTTTCAAACTTTGTCGACCACACTCGGGTTTTGTTTGGCAAATTTTGAGAAAAGCATGAAAACGTGGCTTATTTTGATCACATTGATCCAACATTTCTTTTGTGTTTTCAAAAAAATTTACGTATGGTGGATATGCCTTGACTAAATCCGGTGCATATTTTAAAAATATATTTCCTATACTTGTTTCTTCAGCCCAATGAGATGCATGATATCTCAATTCTTCAAGCATTTTTTTATGCACTTCATAAATTGGCGGAAAATTACCAAATATTATTTTTGCCTCAGTGCTATTTAATAATTCATTGCTTGTCTCAATGTAATCCTCCAGTGGTGATTTAAACAACTAAAAAACATGAAAATAATACATTAATATCCGATTTTAAATATAAATTTATTGATTAATTATCGATTTTATGTTTAAAAACATAATTAAAAAAACTCACCGTCATAATTATACTGAGAATTCCAACATAATTGGATTCTGTTTGAACCAACTCGAGAAAAACTTGATGGCGCGTTGATAAATTTTTACGTGTCGATTCTGTATTAACAGCTTCCACCTCTGGAATATCTATTGATTAAAATACTATTGATTTAAATCTTCCCTCACGTATGGTCCTCAAGTAAATTAATTAAAAACAGTTGTTAATAAACAGAAAAAAAAGATCGAAATTAAATAATAACCATTTTGCGCGACCATAAGCCGAAGGAAGAGTATTGATTGTAAAAAGTGAGGAAATTGCTTAGCTCAATAGCCTCCTAGGTGAGTAGCATAAGCAAAACCACAATAAAAAGCACTTACCATCGAGTAGTTGCTTGTCAGGACTAGCAGTGCAGTCTAAAAAGCTTCCACTGACACTCAAATGACCCGCATCACTGATACTCGATCGTCTTTTATGCACAGCCGGTGAATCTGCACCATTTTGCACAAGACTCGACAGAGTTTCTGCCAAACGTTTGCGTTTTCTCCTCGTGGATGCTGTAGTAGGTGTCGAGGTCTGTTGACTGTCTCTTCTAGCCGATACACTGGGCGATGTGACAGATTCCAAGTACTAAAAATACAACGAGATCGTTAATAAATTATTTAAAATTATTAGAGTTTTACTTACATCCTCAAAACGATATTCTTTCTCATCTGCAGCTCCCTCATTTTGCACAGAAGTCCAAAACCATTCGGCTTTTACAGCACAGAGTCTCGTTGAGACATCTGGCACTGAATTAACATTGGATTCATCGACAACCTGCACATAAAATACTCAAATTAGAATAATTACAGAGAAAAACGGACAATCTTCTACCATAAATCAACAAAATATCTACTACAAAACCTTCATTCACGAAATCTTGTTTGGTTTGACTAGATGAAACAAAAAAATGAGCGTCGGCGCATCAAAATATTCAGCAATTTGAATGAAGAAAAAAACAAGTCGTGAAAGGAGGTAAAATAATTGGAAAAAAATTTAAATTAACAATACTTACAAGGTGAGTACACTCTGGATCATCGATTTCAGTGGATTCTCCGCCCTGTTGATGAAGCACTTCACACATATGCTTCTTTTCATCCTCTGGAAATCCAAAAAAGCACACTCGAGCTCCAAAAAATGGCTTGAGCTTGTAATTTGTTACCTAGAGGATAAAATAAATTTGTAAAATTGTAAATAAAATGTATTTAACATTTAACTTACAATATTATCATTATTTGCATAGCTTGCAATGTCATCTCTAGCATCCCAAAGTGCAACGACCCAATTAATCGACATAATAGGCACCCGAAATGTCACAGCATAACGATATTTATCACCACCGCAAGAATTAGCGATCAGGTGAGTCACTTTTGCACCCATTTCCTTTCTAATGCTGCCGCCCATATTGTGAATCATGTTGATAAGCCGCGACTGCAGTGAAAAAAAGAAAGTTGAAAAATATTTTCATGAATTAATCAATGTGTTATACATACCAATTCGTCTTTTTTACGAAATCCCGTGAATACCACGACTGTTCCCTGCATTGCACGAGTGAACATGGGTCGGTTAATGCTTGGTAAAGAGTCTTTTTTGACTGCCAACTGCTGTAGAGCCGTTGGGCCAAGTATTCTGAGGGAATAAATGACTTTTAGAAATAAAATTTGCCGTGTTTTATCGTATCAATACTCACCTGTGTGGACTCTTGTGCAAAACATCGTATTGTTGGCCCTCAAAATGCTTGACAATGAAATATGTGCAGTAGGCAGTGTCGTCTACGTACTCAACTCCAGTTGAGGACTTGAGAACAGGAACTCCAAATTGTTGAGCTGCAGTTCCAAGTGCAGGATCACTGCAAGTCTCGCCAACCAGGCAAATTCTCTTTTTCCTGGGTACAAGTGCTTCTATGGGAAAAAAAACATGGCATTAGATGGAATTTAGTGTGACAGAAATGTTGCTCTGATGACACTCGATCGTTTTCAATGGTGCGGCGAATATTCGCGCACCTTCTGACGTAATTTTTTTGTAGCTCCAATATGTCAAGGACACATACGAAAAAGCGAGAAAATAAACTTTGTCCAAGGAGGATAAATGACTTGTTTGGATTAATAAATAGACATTGAATAACGTAGAAAAAAGACACTATGTGAATGGCGTTGGAAACAAATAGCTGTGAAAGCTGTTTTCAGAAGGTTATTAAATATTTTAAAATCAACTTATAAGTTTGTTGCAAACCTAACCATTGCATTGGCGCGAAGTATTTTTTTTTTAATACGCTCGTGAATTGATTTCGCGGACTGATTAACATTAACTGATCACACTCACGATCTTGCTTGGTTGGCTCCTCACTATTTATATCGCTGATACTGCTGTGAACGCTCTGCTCTTCCATTTTGACGGTTTCGTTACAACATCGGGACGCTCGTCCGTTTGTTGCTGATCGCCAACAAATTCACTGATGATTATACAGGAGTGCTTGGGTCTTGACCATCAATAAAGTTGCTTGCGTGAAAAGCAAGTGGCACGCCTGGAATAATGGCTTCGTACTTTCGCAATAGTAAAAAGGACGACAAAACTTTTATGCAAAGCCTAGTTCAGACTATTAGCAATCAACTTGCCAAAACCAGAGAGAAAAGGGGTTCCAAAATACCAAAACAATCACTGCCTATTGGTCTGCCAATCGGCCATTTTTCACACCATATTTGGCATAACATAACGAGAATTTTTTTGCTCTATTTTTCACACTTTTTTTCTTTACATTGCGCGGAGACAGCTCGCCGCCATCTTAACTAGAGAGAGATTTCCCAACTCTTTTTTTTTTTTTTTCATTTAAATTCTTATGAAATATTGTTAACAAATTATTTTTACTTAATTTTTTAATTTTTTTCATTATTCTATTAGATATAAAACAATTTCTAAGCATTATGATGATTTTAATAATAAAAAAACTTTTGCATGCAACCGAGCGTGCGTGTGTGCTCAGTCGATAAAAAAATTTGAATTGAGCCCGCCAACGATAATTCCAGCAAACACTTCTCTTATCAAGACAATAAATTAAATAACTAATGAAATAATAAATACAGTGGTCAATTCGATTAATTGAATAATTTAAACCTGTAAAAATGATTAATATATGCTATAGATCGCAGTAATTGAATTTTTATTGAATATAAATTGCAATTAATTTATTACTGCTAAATATTTAAGTGAATAACTTGAGAATGGAATACTATCTGATAAATTTATTAATAAAATAATCATCACTATGCTCTGAGAGATTCTCACAGAATTCAATGATAAAATTTTATAAAAAATGATTTACGAACTATAGCGCATTTATCATATCTTGACTAACAAGAGACCAACGTCGAGTTATTATAGGCACCATTGGCTAATTATGGCCCTTAATTACGGCGACGTATTTACATATTATTATAAACAGATATATTCCTATTCTCAACACATTGGACCGTTTTAATACAATTAGCACATCATGACTTGGTCAATTCGTATATGCTTACAAATGTGTTTTTCTCTGCATCCAACCACACACTCACATCCACCCAAAATAAATGCCAAATTCTTTGAAAAAAACTCTCTTCCCCCGCATACATGAATACAAATAACAACAAAAAAACTCTTCTCTAAAAAAAAAAAAAAACAAAATTTTTTCTTTAATCCGACAAAAAACCAAAATTTTCTTACCTAGGATTTTTTTTTAATTGCACTAAGTAATAATTTAAAGCAAAAAAAAAAAGTTAATCTATTCTCTCACACGAGATTTATGTAAAAAAAAAAAAAAAAAATGACGACTTTTCATTAGCTACCAAACATAATAAAATTGAAATATATTATAATTCATAAATAAATTGTCTAAAATAACGAAATATCTAACTAATGTGTGACAATTTTTTTTTTTTATATCGCCAATCGATAAAATAATAGTAACATTTGATATTATCATTAACCTACTGCAATATTAAACAATAATTATAATATTAGTTGCTGCGATTTATCCTCAAAACACAACTCATAACAACACTCAACCTCAGTCATCATAATTGCCACAAAAAACAGCTAGATGCATACATTATAATCAAATTTATCGCGACAGTGACATTAATCCATAATTTCTTTAACACACAGAAAAACTAATTGTGCTTCAAACTTATTGTCAAGTACAATAGTCACCTGAGGCACCACTAGAGACAATTCCAGTGCCTAGATGTTAATGCAAATCATAGAGTAATAGAGAGAGTCTGTTGAGAGGTTCGTAAGCCATTAAATCATTTTGAATGCATTGTAACCTCATCATCGTCACTGTAATCATCACTCAGATAAATTTGTCGATCGGGAAACTCAAATCGACCGGCTTTCGTTGGTGGTGGGCTGCAAAACCAGAAGAAATTCATTAAAACCTGTCGATAACGACAAGAAAAGTTAGGTTAAACATACCTGACGTGATCTTCATCGTTGGTACTGCTGCTGTGGCTTCCATTTGGGCTACAAGCTCGCTTGGGACTTGCTGGAGGTGACAGTGCTTGCATTAGTCGTCCTTTGCTTTCATTCCAAATCGTCGACTGTAAAAAAAATCGAGTTAAAAAAACCGACCAGCGCGAAACACACACAAAAGACAAACACAGAGACAGGAGGAAGGAAAAAAGTGGGTTTATTTAAAGGAACTTATAAAATAACAAGGCATATACTAACCTATGTTAATAAAGTGTAGAATTTAAAATGTTTTCATGCATGGATTTAGGGGGGTGCAAGAGCAATATACCCATAGAAACACTTATACTTTACGAAAAAGCTATCACAATTCGAGTAAAAACAAGTATCAAGCACAAAATGAAGATAAAAAAAAAGACATTACGTGGTATACCCACCAGACGACCTTCACGACCGAAAAGCAAAAGAAATGCATCGATAAAATCACGAGATTTCTCCTCCCATTTGCTTATCATGTCTACTCGTTTTTCTTCAATATTTTCAAATACCCGTTTGCCTTTGTCTTTCAGATCGTCAAACTTATTTTGCAGTCGGAATTTTTTTTCCTGAAAGATTTAAAAATATTTCATCATTCTCTCACATTTTATCTAGAATATTATGTAATATGATTTAAATTGACCCATAATTTTATTTTACTCATTTAACTTTTATAACGTCAATTTTTTTACTTGTTATCTCTAAATTTTTCACTTAAAATGTAAAAATTAAGTTAAAATGTTCTAAAATATTGTTATCTAATTGGAAAACCAGAGTAAATACTTACATTGAGAAAAGATACATTCAATTCTTTGGCGCTGTAGCCCCTGGCCAAATTTCTCCTCACATAAATGTCATAATCCCTGACAATTCTGGCGACAATATCGGATGTGGAGACTCCCTCAGTCCTCTGGGTAGCCACAAACATACCTTTCGCCTTGATCATGGCATAAACGTCGTCAGCATCGTCGGACATGTATGGAATGTCATCGTGAGCGACAAAATCAATCTGTCGGAGAAAAAATTTGTTAAATTTTGAAATGCGATTTAAATTCTACTGAATTACCTTATTATTCGCCAGATACTCTTCATCGAGTTCCCAGGGAGCGTCTTTAATGATTTCATCGACATAGCGACAGTGCCTGACTGCTTCATATCGCTCGTCGTCCGTCATTACAGTTCTTCCCTTCTTTCTGTGAGTCAATTCATCATTGCACACTGTAATTCAAGTATTTAATCAATAAATTAATGCGAAAAACGACTGAGAATAAACCCTCAAAGTGTTTGTTTACCTCCGACAATTAGGTAAACATTTGGAAAGATGTTTTTTGCCTGCATGAGCTGTCGAGCGTGGCCCTGGTGAAAGAGATCGTAAATGCCATCGGCATATACTCGTACTCGTCTTGGAGCTGGGGGAAAAAATGACATTTGATAAGCATACGGAATTTTTATTGAATCATTGAGACTAACCTTTGCCACTTCTTGCAGCTTTGAGCGTGATTTTTGTGCTGTAATCGCAGGCCTCACGTTCAGCAATGGCTTCTGGTTCATCGCTGAAAGGTGCTTCCTTGCAAATTGACTGCAAATACAGAAATACATTTTTTTTTTAAAATACTGTAAATGTTTGTGAAAATGTTCATTATGTCGATTATTAGAGCGTAAAAAGAATAGTTGAAGGAAAATAGCCGAGAAATTTTCTAATTTCATCCCTGGCATTTGATCTAGGTTTTTATTCTAGACAAACTACGCAGAATATTTTTCTTTAAGCAATAATAGATTTAAAAATATACTTTTTTCTTTAGTGATTAGCCTTTCGTAACTTACCGGGTATATGGGTGGTGAATCGTCACGTGGACACGGTGATTCATCGCCATTACGACTTTCCACAATACTTTCTTTATCATCCGACATGATTTTCTTGATTTTTCGTGACTTTAGCACGTTAAAATAGTTGTACTTTAACCTAAAAATATACACAGACAATCAACAATAATTCTCGATTACCTACGACGCATATTTTTGTCCTTATCAACTGCAAGCACTGCCTTGACAACGATTCAGGTCATGATTTAAATATCAAGGATTATATTATTTAATTTTGTTTTATCGTTGTCACGTACCTATAAGAATGATATTGGATAAGTGATTACACACCCGAAATATGCGAATAATTTAATCATACAGTTAAGAAAAATTAAACTAACCTTTGGTCACTGCCTTTGTCTTTTTTTCGCCAACACGGCAAATCCGCTCAGTTCTCAGGGGCTTTTTTTTTATAAATCTGTCACAGCCGCTGTTGCCCCTTTGGAAATATGTAAATTTTCTATCGTTGGAAACAAGTGAGGTGAGAAAGGTGAGTCGTGTTTTGTCTAGAATGACAAGAGCTTGACGACGACACGCCTGTACGCAACCGAATCGTTGTTGAATACTTGGTTACAGGTATAGTGCAATTGTGCATGAGCATGACCCGTTGAGATACACGGGAAATTGTGTTCACTAGACAAACTACACAAGACTAGCTCTCGATCAATATGAGTTTCTACGTCTCGGAGACGGTTCCATTCCGCGTGGAATCAAAAACTCAACTGGCGCAACAGTCGATCAAACACTCCGGCGGCGGCACACAATACCAAAAAGCAGGGATGTATATTAAAAAAGCATTTCCCACATGAAATTACTGCCCGCACACATGAATTCCTCATTTACACTCAATTATCACTGCGTTATTGGGATTTTAAGAATTTTTCATTTGCTACACAAAGATGGCGGATCAGCTCGATCTATTTTTTAGACTTGAATATAGTTTTTTATGTCAATAACTGTTTACACATGTGCTGATTAAACTTGTAAAATTTCTGGAATGAGAAAATAAATCCTACTGACAGCACTGGCCAGAGAGGGTGATGACATAATGGGAATATCGGATGATTGTCAACGTCACCGCGAGAGGAACTGCCGGCTAGACATCAGTTTTTTTTTTTTCTACAGTTTTTTTTCTACTCATCTATCAAATCCGAGGGGAAATTGATAAATTGGATATTTCTCAATTGTTCGTTGGAGTTTTCAAGACAGTATAGTGTTGGAAAATAAATAAAATACATGGAAAATAACTTTGATAACCAAATTTTGCGGTAGTTTTCCATTGTTCGCCCCACTTACAGCGCCCTCGACCTGATATTTCTGCGGCTTCTTCACCTCAAAAATATACGATAAAGTCTTTCCAAAACTCTATTTATAGACTGTTTAGCCACTAGACACAACAAGGCAATATAATACCGTTATAATGTAGAAAAAAAGTGCCATACGCCAGCAGATGAAAATATAAATCAAAATGGCGCCCGTATGCGACATTTTGGCGGGAATTGAAACAGTAAATCTTCTCTACAGTTTGAAAAGACAAGTAAAGCATTATTTAATCAACGAATCATCAATCAAAACGTGTGTAATTGAGAAATATACGGGGGAAGATGTAGAAAATTTAAATTCAGCCACAAAATGGCGCCTCGAATGACCACGTAAACCGGAAATGATGGCGATGCGCGCGTCAAGCTGCGTATGAGCAACACTCCACATCATTATTCGCGGCCTTTTGGAGGACAGTGGTCACACTAACACGCAGAAGGAAATAAATATTGGAGCTGTGAATTTGTAGTGAAAGCCGCAAGTGCTCGATCTCGAAAAGCTTGAAATATCACACACAAATACACACGTGAGCACAAGAGAAAGAGACGTGTGTGCGCTGTGAACGTGCGGCGTCTGCATGGGTCACCTTTTTTTCGTTTTTTAATTAAAAAAACACGATGGTGATCCAACAAGAGGTTATTTCAAAGGCCGAAGAGATTGCAGACCAGGTAAATATGATAAAAACACCACAAGTGTCCAGTCGAACTCGTTAATTATCTCACAATTTTCAACAATTCATTCACAATTCCAAACCGTATGCTTCCCACGAGATAGACAGGTGTGTTTGTCTCCTGTCAACGTCACCCAGCCCAAAGTCTTCGAATAAACCATATTTTTTCCGCCACGAGTTTATTGTGTCACTGATGACGTTTTTCACCTTGAAATTATCACATTTAATTGTTGAAATTGAGTTGGAAATCCAAGATTTTCATAAATTTCGAGGTTATATAGGTCCAATGCACTTGAGAGTCTTCTGAAATTTGTCACATCATCGTGACACGACGTCAAATTGAATTTTTTTCAACATTATTGCCTCGGATATTGATTAAATAGTTGATTTGTTAATTGATGAGATTGTTTTAATTGATTGTTGTGTGTTTTTTAGGTGATTAGAAATGGAAAACATGTGTTACCGACTCTTGCGCGGCTGTGCCTTATTGCCACGTTCCTCGAGGATGGATTGCGGATGTGGTTCCAGTGGAATGAGCAGCGTGAATACATGGACATGTCGTGGAGTTGTGGCAAATTTTTGGCCACAATTTTCGTGCTAATTAATTTAGTTGGCCAGCTTGGAGGCTGTGTTATGGTCATCGGACGACTTAAAGTCGACATTGCATGTGGAGTACTGTTTTTCATCGTAGTTCTGCAAACTTTTGCATACAATATTCTCTGGGACTTGCAGTTTCTGTTCAGAAATTTAGCACTTATCGGTGCTCTCTTGCTCGTCCTTGCCGAGTCTCGGGGCGAGGGAAAATCACTTTTTGCTGGTGTTCCCAGCCTCGGTGATAACAAACCCAAGAATTATCTTCAACTTGCTGGACGGATTCTTCTTGCTTTTATGTTTATCACTCTCGTGCGCTTTGAGGTGTCTTTTATGCAGATTATACAGGATATTCTCGGCAGTATACTCATGGTACTTGTCACCATTGGCTACAAAACAAAATTGAGTGCTCTGCTGTTAGTTTTGTTGCTCTCTGCTCTGAATTTGTATCACAATGCCTGGTGGAGCATTGATGATCACAAACCTCTGCGAGATTTTCTCAAATATGACTTCTTCCAGGTAAATTATTGGGATTATTATACTTAGCAATAGGAATATTTTATTAAATTGAATTTTTTTTTACTTCTAGACTCTTTCGGTGATTGGTGGGCTTTTGATGATTGTCTCACTTGGGCCTGGTGGTGTCTCCATGGATGAACATAAAAAGCGATGGTAGAGCTGAGTTTGTTTTTTTTTTTCGGTGATTCCAGTGGGTATAAAATACAAATATTGTTCTTCCTCTTGATCGTGAGGATAAATGGCGAGTGCACATGAAGGATAAATAAATTTTGTACTAATTGTAATGGATTTTGCGAACATTGAAAAAATATTGTGCGATAATTATTGGGCCGGGACTTAAGGAATAATAGATATTTCAGTAATTTTTATGTTGATAACCGGAATTTCGTAATTTGTGGCCATTTGAGCAATATTTTAAACAGTCTGATTGAAGTAAAAGATATTATGATGAATAATTTATACTGTCTGCGGTATTGTACATATTTCAGTGATGATTTGTGAAAAAATACAATTTTTTTGGTTTACTCATGACTACATCATTTTATACTATTTTTCATCAAATTGTTTTTTTGTAAAAAAATACTTATTCACCTTCATAAAAAATAATATACAATGGTGTACTTGATAAAATTTGAAATATTTTCTTCTTTACCGACTGGCGGCTACATGGGGCACACACACATTCTTGACACCGTCACTCGACGGTAGTTTTTTTTTTTTTTATTTCAAATTGGCATTGTTTATTTTATACAGTTTGTTTAATGGTATATAACAGTTAATTTACTTTATTTAAGCAATAAATAAACGCTTGAATAATAAAAAAGTTGTTTTTTAAATTAGTTTTTTAGAAATTGTGACTACGGATCAATAATTGGAGGAAATTTTACTAGACATTTTTTATAGGAATTTAAATTTTCTACAATTTATGTAGAGTACAATTGTGCAATATTCTGCGTATTTACCGAGTTATCATGAAAAAACTAAAATTAATTTCGGTTTTTCGATGATAACTCGGTAAATACGCAGAATATTGCACAATTGTACTCTACATAAATTGTAGGAAATTCAATTTTCTATAAAAAATGTCGAGTAAAATTTTCTGTAACTATCGATCCGTAGCCACAATTCTTAAAAAAAAAACTAAATTTTAAGAAAAAAGATTTTGTTATCATTTAAACGTTAGGTAAATGCTTCAATAAATTAGATTAATTGTTATATCGCATAGAAAATGATGTATAAAGTAAACATGCTAATTTTAAAGAAAAAAAAAAATAATCGTCACCCAGATTTGATCCCACAATCTCTGTCTCCATGGGCGAACACGCTATCCCATAGACTATCATACAGTCTACTAGCAAATTAAATATTACTTATATATAAAGAACTATTTTTAATTTCAAGAACCTGCTGTAAACAGAATAGGGATAATAATAAACGACAGGATATAACCTCTCGACCACATCTTTAGCTGTATACGATAATAATAATTCTAAGAACCGCGTGACTGCTCAACTAAGCACTCTTAAGCGTTTCCGAATAACAACGTCAAGAATGTGTGCATGAAAATACACCCTTTTGCGTCTCGCGCATCCCCAAAAAAAAAAAAAGAAACTCACACTAACAGGGTTAATCCATAATTCCATCAGTGTGTGTCAAATACAATCCATTGTATTTGTTATTCAGAGATAAAAACAATCTTCTGCGTCACTATCGACTACTCATCAGCGACTGTAAAAGGTTTCGTTGAAAAAGAAAACGGAAAATCAAACTCGATAAAATATGGGCCTGGCATGCTCGACAGCGCAGGTATTTATACATTTTTCCCTACTTTGTACACAAGTGTTTATTATCTACTCATGTTTTTTAGCTCGCCTGCCTGTGCGGTAGTACAGCTTGCAGTTTCTGCTGCTCTCAGTGTCCAACATGTCGAAACAGCACGAGTTCTCGAATAATGTACGCTCTGCTGCTGATTCTCAGCACCATCGTAGCCTGCATAACACTTTCTCCAGGTCTCCAAAGTGCCCTCAAAAAGGTACTTGACGAATTACAACATTTTTCCAACTTATCACCACTTATTTCAATAATCTAGGTGCCATTTTGTGCAAATACCACGAGTTACACACCATCATCATTGACTATTGACTGCGAGTCAGCCATCGGGTATTTAGCAGTCTACCGAATATGTTTCATCGTCTGTCTCTTCTTTTGTCTGATGTCCGTAATAATGATTGGCGTGAGAAGCTCCAAAGATCATCGAGCACCAATACAAAATGGGTAAGAATCATGATAAACAATAACAAAAAGAAATCACCACATAAACGATACTTAATCCCGCAGTTTTTGGGCAATAAAGTTCCTACTCGTGATCGGAGGTGTCATCGGAGCCTTTTTCATCCCAGCCGGGCATTTTGGCTCTGTCTGGATCTACTTTGGCATGATAGGAGGCTTTTTCTACATTATTATCCAACTTATACTTACCATTGACTTTGCTCACAACTGGGCCGAGCGCTGGGTAAGCAATTACGAAGAATCCGAGTCGAAAGGCTGGTATGTTGCTCTGCTCTTGTCAACTTTCGTCAACTACGCGCTGTCAATCGCCGGAATTGTGCTCCTGTACATCCACTTTACTCAGCCGAGTGAGTGCTGGATCAATCGCTTCTTCGTGTCGATCAATCTGATCTTTTGCGTTATTGTGAGCGCCGTCGCGATTATGCCGAAGGTCCAGGAGCACCAGCCACACAGCGGACTGCTGCAATCGTCCGTTGTCTCGCTCTACGTTGTTTATCTAACCTGGAGTGGAGTTGCCAACAATCCAGGTATGTGTAGCAGCTCAATTACGATGTGATTCGGTGTTTAATGAGTGTTTTAATCCTCAGATAAGGCCTGCAACCCCGGATTACTGGCGTTTATCTCGAGCAAGAACCAACCGCCTCATCAAGGCACATTCGACGGCGAAAGTATCGTTGGTCTGGTCATATGGTTCAGCTGTGTGCTTTACAGCTCGCTCCGAACTGCCTCGAAATCCTCCAAAATCACCATGTCCGATAAAGTACTGGCTTCTGACAATGGCGCTGGTAAGTTGCTTGAAATTTTGTTTTTGTTTTTTTCAACCTGACCTGAATAAAATGCAACTTTTATACAGTCCGCGGCTCGGGAGATACTTCTCTCATTGGCAACGAAGGTACGCACACAGTTTGGAGCATAAACAACCTAAAATCATCGACATATCGATTAGAAACTTCTGAAAAACAAGAGGTTATGTTATCTGCGCATGTAGTGTGTGCCTACCTTTTTTTTTACAAGTTTTCTCGGTCATACGTTAGATTTTTTTAGATGCACACTTAGTTTTTAGTAGTTTTTGTTGTCGATTTTGTTGTTGAATTTAATTAGACTATGTTGCAGTTGAGGGCCATGACACTGATGCCGAGTCCGGAGGTCAGGCCAAAGTTTGGGACAACGAGGAGGACACTGTTGCCTACAGTTGGAGTTTTTTCCATCTCATGTTCGCCCTGGCTACTCTTTATGTCATGATGACGCTCACCAATTGGTATCAGTAAGTATATTGAAGTATTTTGTTGTTGTTGTTGTTGTTGTTGTTGCGGAAAATGTAATTTAATGCTGTGACGTTTCAGGCCGAGCTCCGAGCTGCTCAATGCCAACAAGGCATCGATGTGGGTGAAAATTATCTCGTCCTGGATGTGTTTGGGACTCTATACTTGGTCGCTTGTTGCTCCAGTTGTTTTGAAAGATCGAGATTTCTCGTAAATTTCATTTGTCATGCTTTTATGACATTTTATTCGTCCGAAAATCATTCTCGACGTTGCAAAAAAGTCACGTATTTATATGTATTCCTGAATTGTGAGGGATTAAAGGCCCTTTAGCAGTAAGACTGCGATTTCTTACGTTACTTATCACTAGTGATGTGACATTTTTTTGTTCGTAAGCTAGAATTTATCTGCTTGTATATATAAAATTGAAATAATTTAGATTTAGAGGTTAAATGTACTCACTACATGAATTACTCCTAACTCAGTTAAGACTAAAATACGTAATAATAAACGTCTTCTTTTATCATTAATACCATAAACTTTTTTTTTGTTGTTTTTTATACATTTTTTCTACAAAAAAAAACTTAGGCAATGCTTAGGCACTTGATGAATTATTTTTTTACTTCTCAATCGATCTTGATCACTCGGCCATTTGTGGAAGATTGAGATTTACTCAAAAGAAAACTCTTAAGATTTTGAAACGGAAAATCAAATAATAGAGTCAGTGCAATGGACGTAATTACAATCCAAATTAATTCCTTAATATTCAGCATCATTCTGATAAACTCGTAGTATTCTGCACTGCGTGTTTCGCCGACATTGTAAAAAAACACGGGAAATTGCGTGAGATAAATGGCATAACTCAGTCGAGTGAAGATAAGAAAACCTCTCCAGGCGAATAACCGGCTTATCCAGTCTAAAAAAAAAAAAGTAATTCACATCAAATAAAAATGCTAAAAAATTAATTATATGTAGACGAACCGTTTGTCTTGGTGGTACTTGATAAAATGACAATCCAGGCAAAGAGCGCGCACCAACCAATGGGCGCAAAGGCATTGTAAGCTGCAGCATGCAGTGGATTGTAAATATAATTAATAGATCCCATTCCAGCAGGACCAAAAAATGCTCCAGCCCATGCCAGAGTCGTAAAAATCCATCCAATTCTCCGTAAAATCTATTATCAAGAAAAAAAAATCCAATAAATAACAAAAAAACAATTAGATAACCGGTCATTTTTCACTACCTTTCCCATGTGAAATGTCCTGGAATGCCGTCGAAGAAAGTAACCGATAAAAATCCCAATAATATAAACAGTCAAACGATGCGTTGGAAGTGTATAAGATAAGTTGGCAGTTTCAAACAATTTCTGGCTCCTAAAATGACAAAAAATTTCTTCATAATTACAATTTCCACTTACAAACAAAGTGGCAAATGACTCACGATGTTCCGAAATATATATAATTGCTCAAATTTTTCGTATATGTGACGTAGAAGCGCAGAGCTGTGGACAAAGCGGCGAGGAGGGCCAGGACGAGTCCTCCGGCCTTCGGCCATTTGGCCAGCAGTAGAATCAGAAGTGGCGAGGCGAAAAATAGCTGGGTGTCAATGGCCACGTGATGAGTATGCGTGAGACACTGAAAATTAAGTGATAAACTCGATAAAATTCGTCGTAAACTCGGATTTTTTCAATATCAACAAAAACTCACAATATTCTCAAATCCAAAATAATTATGGATAAATAATAAATTTCGCCACCAAGTTTTACGACAAAGATTTGCATGATGTGTCACAACTAAATTCCACTGCGGTCCAGATCCAATTTGGGGTGTGATAAAGGTGCAGAAGAGAATAAGAGCTCCAAGTGTTGGAATTAATCTGTAAAATTTGAACAAAATGTTATTAAAAATCACGAAATAACCGAAATTAATAGTATAAGTGTACCTAATTACCTGAACAATCGTGAAAAGTATTCTTTCCTAATGTCAATGCGTCCTGAGGCGCGTAGCTGCTTGACAAAAGAGTACGTTGTGAGTAATCCGGAAAGCATGATGAAAGGATCAGTGTAGAGACTAGCAGCCCGGCCAATTACGGTCCACGGACGACCTAAATGCTGTGTTCAAATAAAAAATCAATAAAACGAAAGGCTAAACAGTGAAAAAAACAAAAATATCTACCTCACTCATGCCAGTTCGATTGATATAAGGGTTGAACAGTAGCGCCATGCATTTGTGTGCAACAATGAGCATGAAAGCATTGAAAAAACGTATTCCATGAAGTACTGGAATATCATCGGTACTGCGTTTCAGTGATATAAGCTTCTTAAAGTTGCGTTTAAGCGAAAAAGCCATGACAACTTGATTGGCATGAAGGTTGCAATGATCCAAAACGCCAGAGACAACAGAAACAGCGATAATTCCAAGAAAAAACATCCTGAAAAGCAAAAATTTAGATAATTAATTATATAATTTACGTGACAAATAGTTATTTTCAGCTTACCCGACAATAATTGTGCCCAAGGGAAGTGATTTGTTTCTTTGAACCTGACACATTTCTTCATCGACACGTACCGTGACTTGAAGCCCGGTATTTGTCGTATACTTTTCAATAGTGGCCTTGAGTGACATTTCGACATCTCGATTGGAACAAGAAGCCGGTGTACACAGGGCCCAATGGAAGATGCCCAATCGGGGCACTCTGTGACCTGACTGAAACAATTTTTAATTGATTTTACAAAGACAAAATCGACAATAGATCAATAATTATCATAAAAAAACTCACATCTGTGTAATTATTTTTGAAAAAATAGTGCGAGTGAAGAAGTCGATGAAGGTGTTTAAGATCAGGTCGTTTATCGTCGACTTGAACCGACAAATATGCCAAACAATATTGTCCCTGAATTCCCGAGCTTCCTTGCACACTCAGGCACTCGTCAAAGTCGCCAAATTGATTGACATTGCCACTGAGAAGACCCGATGGGATTTTTGCCGTTGCATCGTACACTAAAAAACCAACAACAACAAAAAAACAGTCAATTTACAAGTGATTTTCACTGAATTAACACTAATAATAATCAATAAAAGATGAAATCGAGACAATTGACTGGTAAATTGATTCAAAATGTGTGTGTTTCGAGTTACTAAATACCATTTGTTTACGTAACAAACAAGATTGTGGAATTTTTTTTTTTTCAATTTCTAACCTTTATTGATGATGTATTTATTATGGTGACATTAACAACTCACTTTTTAATGCCCACAGGGTCATCTTTCGCAATTCCGCGTGGAAAATTGCAGATTGTCGTTTGCAATCAGGACTAACCTCTGCCAATGCTGGATCGAATGCTGGCACAGTGTCCAACAGACGTTTTGTCTCGAAATTAATTTCATTTTCAAATTTACCTGTAAACAAAGGTCAATATTGTACAATTATATAATATCAATGAACAATTTTTACATTATTTAGAAAAAGAGAAACTTTTAAAAAATTTTACCTGCAATTGTTTTTTATTTTTCACACAAAATATCAGTTAGAAAGTTTTAAAATACATTAATAGCTCGTTAAATCATCATAGTAATGTATGAACACACACAATAAAAGACCTGATTTCAAAATTCTACTCGAATTATTCGATCGCAATTGTATACGCGCGCTTGTGTGTTTGATATACATGTACGTACGCGTTACGTTTGAGCATGGTGAATGATTGTTGCACCAGCAACGGACGTGCGTCGTGTGCTAAATGCTAATAAAACACGTATCGAATTCAGTATGACAAGTTAGCCAGGTAAAAAAAAGGGAAATAATTGTTGAATTGAATTAAAAACAGAAGAAATCTCATTGTAAAATGAAAAAAAAAAAAGACAAATGTTGGTGCTCGGTCGGTAACCTCTAAATCTTTGAATGTGACAAGTTGACAGAGATTAATTGTTACAATAAATAATGATTTATCTGATGAGATTGTTGATCATTAATAATAGATTTAATGAAAAGTGTCAAGAGTCTCGCTACATCAAATACATTGTGTGTCAAGTGTTGCTTGCATTCAAGACAATTTGCTTACCAACGTCATCACACTTGCTTATGATGGGAAAGACATCGTGCTTGGTGAAATAAATACAAACTCTGGCCTTCGACGTCGTCACCGCAAATAAACTCTTCAGTTATATACGACAAATTTTTTATTTATATTTATTTCCATGAAGCGAATCTTCATGAATTATTCCAAACATCGTAAAAGCACACGTGAATAGATTGAAAATTTTTGCGGTAAATCAGGTATAAAATTACTTAAAATTAATATCAGGATAAAAATGTTGAAACAAAGTAACAAACCATAGTAAATATTTTCTTGATCCATTGCAAAAGCATTTTTGGATGTCCAGCACTCGTTTGTATCATTAAAATCATCAAATAAATCATTTGTCACATTTTCTACGATATTTGACATGTTATGAGTGAGAATACGAATTATTTCATCACTATTTAAATCATTAATATTTGATGAACGAATAATATCAAGAGTTTTATCAGCAAATGACAATAAAATTCTACTTATAAATAAAAATAATATTTTCTTAATCATATTGATGTGTTTTTTTTTTTTTTTTCAGAGCAACAGTGAGTTTAAAAACTTGTGACTTGGCGATAGGAAGCATGCGAATCAACTACTGAAGCTCCATGCGAGGTTCACGAGTAGAAATAACACCTTGGGATGGTAAGTCCCCACTTTTTAAATCATCCATAGAATATTTATGCACATTCATTTGTGTTATTTTCAGGTTATTTTTCTCTTTCAACTATACTGCCATCTGATTGATTACTCTCATCCACCTTGTATATCTTCAAGGAAATGTAGTTTATTGTTAATTCCACCAAGATGACGAAGAAATTTACACTCTTGATTCATAACAGAGTGATGCTGCAAAAATCAGAAACTAGTTCAATTAAAATAAGGCCCTTGACAGTCGAATTTTCGTGAATATATCAAAATTGACAATCATGCGTGGTCGTCACAGCCCATTAAATGACAAATTGCCTTTAAAAAAACACACACAAAAAATAGAAAATATCTAAAAAACAAATTTTTCATTAAAAATTCACTAAAAAAAAAACAATTTATTGATTTTTTACAGTGAAAAATACTTAAAAACTGCAAATGCCTGTGTCAACTCACCTCGCGATCAACAAAAAATCATTTGATAATTAATTAAACATTCTAAATGACATAATAATTATTGTATTTACATTTAATTAATAGCTGATATAAAAAACTAAAAATATATCAATTGATATTTCAAAAATTTTGTTTAATTCGAATTAAACATTTTTTTTTTTTACAAACAACAATGGCCTCCAATAGTTTCTAAGATGGCGTCGATTTGAATCTACGAATTCGCGCCATTTTGCTGCGTTTTTCCGCCGGGGATCGGGTATTGTCGAGAAAGTTCGTAAACGGCACATACTCAATACACACACACACACACACACACACGTAATCATGTCGCCAAAAGACTCACTGCTCTCCTCAAGCTTTCAGGTGATGTCAAAAAATCCCTGATAATATATTCAACACCGAATAATTGAAATAAAAACAACAGAGTTCCATAAACATCGGTTAATCTAAGACTCTACCCGGTGAAAAAATTTAAAAAGTGATGTGCAAGAATAATCAGATTAAAACAGGACAAACACCACGACAGATCAACAAATGACAGTTTGGTTAATTAATTGGCCTGAACGCGTGGATTTATCAGCTCGAAACATCGACCCTGAGTGGTGCCATATGTGTTCAGAGTCGTTAACCGAAAGTATTTATCGCGTTGAGGTACTTGAGCACGCAATATTCGTGAGTGAGCATTGATTCATCGACCTGCCAAAGGAATTTGCTGCATCAGTGCTGTTAAAAAGCACACAACTGTTCCAATTGATCCTCGAACAAGCCCCAAATGGTGAGTACTCTCTAATATCACTTAAAACACCTTATTTCTCATCCCTACAAACAAACAAAAAAATTATAACCAAAATATCCTCATTTTCTGCCAGACGCTAACAAAAAAAAAAAACGCGCGAATATTCAGCAAAAATTTAAATATCAACCTTGCCAATTCAATATCTCCAAATAGAAAATCAATAAAAGTAAATATTTGTCAGAAGGATATAAAAATTATAGCTATTTGAACTTGTAGTTTGTTATCAGACATCAATCACTGCAAAGTATTATGTATTTCTCAAAAAAAAAAAAATCAGAAACAAAGAAAAAATGAGGGCTCACACACCTGACCTAAACTAAAAATAAATATACACAGTGTTGAACGTGCTCGAGGGTAGAATCTCGTGAGCATCTCAGAAAATCAAGAAATTCGAGAGGTATAAAAAACAAGAATTATTGATTTTATATCTAAATTAAACTGACTAAAAAAATAAAAAATAATTACTCTAAGAAGAAAACGAAAGAAAAACATCCAAAAAAATCTTAAAAAATTAAAGAAATTTCATGAAAATTCAGATGAAGCCGAAAAAAAATGGGTCTAAGATGCAATTTATGCCAAGTATTATTCGAAGAAGATACAACAAACATCGTGAAGACCGTCAACGTCGAGCTCAAGGTATATCTGATGATAAAAAAAAAAAAAAAAACGAAAATCAAAGTTTTATCAACATATAACGGCACTTAAAGACATAAAATGTCGTTTTTAAAGCTTAAATCAACACTAATTCAACTAATAAAATGCACGCAAATACATATAACAACAATAATCCTTAAATAAAATAAAAAATAGAATAAATTTTTGATATATAACTGTCTAAAAACAATTAGAAACTCCTTGGAATTCTGAAGATAAGATAAATTTTTTTTTTCTCGCTGTCATATCAATTGATTTTCATTCCTGCGCGACATTACACTGAACTAGAAGAAAAAAAAAGAAGCAAATTGTAATTTCCAAGGCGTCTGTGCGCGAGATATATAAAAAAAAATTCATCAATAACCTGGTGTATAGGATATAGAATTATCTCACATGCTCAAGATGACGATAATACAACGTAAAATCCAATTAAATCTGGCCTGATAGCCTTGTAAGACGTCGATAAATAATTATCGACGTGTCTAACTCCTTTAAAACACACAAAAGCGACAGCTCTAACGATATAAAAATGTTATTTCAGCGCTGAGAATGCTGTCGCAGCAGTGTGCAGACGTAAATTCGGAAGCAGGGAGCAGCGGGGACGGAGCAATAACACCAGGAAGTATCTCAAACGGTGAAGGATCCAAGGAATTTTTATCTACGGGTCGTACAGGACGACGAAATGCCATGCCAGATATTCTTGGGCAACATGCAAACACGGGAACAGCCGATTTGTCAACAAAATTTGAAAATCTCACCACGCAAACATCACACGGTAGGTAAAATAAAGTGATTTCAGTGGGGAAAAACTGTATAAATCTAATAAATATGGGTATTTTCAGGTGAAGCAGAAACAAGCGCTATGGATCAAGGTGAAACATCGACCTCGCAACAACAAATGGGTTGACAGGAGCGAGATTTTGTGATAAATCTTGTAAAAAATATGAGACATTCACCATTGAAGGTTGGTTTTAATTCAAAAATTGTACACCAACGGTGCTCACTAACTGCTTGACATCGGATTTGCACGAAGAACAAAGTCCTCGAAGTGAATTTTTCATAAAATTTAAAGTGAAATATGAACAATTGATACTAAATAATTTGTACAGATACTAAAAATCAGAGACTTTCTAGGCTGAATCTTTGTGATATTCTATCGATTATGACTTAGTTAGTGTTAGAGCTGGTTTAAAAAATCTTTTTTTTAGACTCTATATTAATTGAAAGAATTTTTTCTACCTCGATTAGTTGAATTATGTCGTGGTAAAACGACAATTTTTCATTGTTTCGCGCCCCAATAGTTTATTGGTAGACTTGTGAGTTAGTTAAATATCTCAATTTTACAGCTCAGTGGACAGGTATGAATATAATTTGATTAAAATTTATCGTGCTAAATAATTGAATGATTTAGCAGAGCTTTAAAACGTAATTTCAATGACACTCCCTTCTGAGCGATCGCCACCATCTACTTACGCGCAGATATTGTTGTATATCTTTTTAACTAATAAGTTTAGACAAAAAACTCTGGAGTTCTTTTTTTTTCTATATTAAATTATCTAACTTTTTTATTTCAACATATTTTTTCTCAGATAAATACTTTGCAAATTTTATGCCGAGGACAGAACAAAAATACTGAAAATTGTACATTTGAAATGCTAAAAAAAGGATTTAAATTTAACTAATCATCCATTAATAAATATAGCATGACCTATTCACTGAGCTATCGATAAATATAAATATCACCTAGTCACTAGCTGAAACATTTTGTTGTCACAACCGGGCCAGTACAAATTTAGAATCTCGAATTTTTCCCCCCCTCATTTTAATTCACTTTGTTGTGTTTAAATGTATAAATATTATAAAGCAATACAATGAGAATAATTTCACACGGCCTATTATCAAAAACAAGAAACAATCGCACAATTTACAAATAATTTTCATGCTACATATATACTTAAATACAGTGTCAAAAAAATATAAATATTTTAGTAGTATTTATTTTTAATGTAAATGATATTGACAATATTTTTTTATTTTTAACCACGAAAAAAAAAAAAGGGAATTTTACGCTCAACGAGCGCTGGAAATAATTTTTTTTTATCACAAATCTCATGAATAAAATCGATTAGTTGAATAGTTTAAATTTTATAGACTTTTTTCTTTTAAATTCCTCAAATTTTTAATGCTTTTGAGTTTTTTAAACGTATGAAATGATATGACGATATATCGACAAAATGGCAGCGTTTGAAAATTTGCATGTTTTTTATTTTTATCATATTGAAAAAAGTCTCAAATTGCTTAAAAAATTTGATCAATTTTTTTAAAAAGTAATTTTCTAGTCAATTGTCCATGAAATACTGTATTAATCCAATTGATATTATTCTGTAATCAGGAAAAATTCAAAAAATAGATTTTTTTTTTTTTTTTTGCGTTCTAACCTAAAAAAATCAAACATATTTTTATCAAATAATTGTTTATTACAATAGTTATAAAATTATAAGCAGAATTAATGTATAAAATAAAGTTTTTTTTACCTAAAATGTCATTTGAAAGGCATTTATTCAAACAATTTAACTCCAAGTGTGTCAAAGTTCATGAAAAAGTGACGTGTCCACGGGCGACAACTCAATTGTTTCAACATTGCATCGGAAATGTCGTTATCGAGTATTGAATACTCTATATATGTAAAGTATGTTACTCGATGATTTTCAATAAACCACATATATGTTTCACAATTCTATTAACGCTTTTCTGAAAGCCACATCTTCCAAATGAAAATCAGATGAGCAAAATCAATGAAAACAACCCAGTTGACCCAAAAGATAGATCTTTTTTTTTTCATTCAATTGATAATCGAGATAAGGGCTAATCACTTGAGAATATATGCATCGTTTAACTACAGCTTAGGGCATCAGAATAAACTATCAATCATGGCTGAACTTATCGCATTATCGCATAGAGTGTTCGCGCTGGTAAACATGTCATTTTTTCCCGCGCAAATGACGTACAATTGTCTACAATATTAATCTGCAGGAGAATCATATCAAAAAACACCTGTGAAACCTACAACTGCATCAGTATACTCAAAGTAAGCCACATAAAAGCATGTTTATCCCTTGAAACTAGACATGAAATCAAGTAAAACAAGCACTGTCAACGAAAAATTGTCAATAATAACATCAGAAATGAAAAACAAGCAAGTTTTTTTATCTAAATCAATAGAAACTAAAGTTATATACTCATCTACAAACGTATTGTCATCTTTTACCCAACAAATTGTCACGATTACGGCCATTGTCATACTAGAGGGTGCTTGAAAAATAATAGTTTGTTTTTCCTTTTCATCTGAATCAACAAATACCATCGAGAGAATGTATTAGTTCACCTGGACATATCGCTTGTCGCATTCGTTATCAATCCATCATCACAAAGTTCGTTTATTCTTGTCGTTGAATAATCGACAAAATCCATTTTTTCTAGACTATTCAACAAAAAATCAAATTCCGAGCGTTGGAACGAGGATAAAACAGAGCCTGCAATGACAGAAAGTAAGAAATTGATTAATTAGATATTATTGTTCTGTTTCAAAACGACTTTTTAAGTTTTTTTGTTTAGTTACACCGACAATGATGAATTCTGGAAACTTTATGAAACAACCTGACAGTCTGCACTTGGCTTTTCGACCAATTTTAATTTTAGCTCAGTGTTTTGCTGTTCTGCCTGTCAACGGTGTCAACTCGCCGAATCCATCAGATCTCAAGTAAGTCAGTAAATCAGTTGAAATAAAGATTTTTATGACTTTTAGCTTTAGATTTACCTGGAGAAGCTTCAAAGTCCTTTACTTTGCCGTCTCGTTGACTGCATCACTCTTTGCAACTGTTTGCAACACAATTCGCATCTTCTCTGGCGAATTTCACTCGGTGAAAATGAGTAAGTAGTAGTAGAAAACGAATGTGTATAACGATTTTGGATGATTTTTTAGTGATATTTTTTAAATGTTTCAGCGACTCTGGTGTTTTCAAGCACATCCTGTCTGTGTAGCCTGCTGTTTTTGAAGCTTGCCAAGGGCTGGCCGAATTTTGTCACCTCCTGGGACAAGGTTGAGAGTCAATTGGCAACTCGACACCGCGCTTTGCCGAAAGTTAACCTCGCCAGGCGCTTCAAACTCATCACCGGGGCTATAATGACATTTGCGAGCAGTCAGTATGGATACTAATGAAATATACTCACGAAAAAAACTCGTCTTCAACTTAATTTCAATGTTTTGTTGCAGTTGAACACGCATTGTCACTAATTTCCGGATATTTTAATGCACGCGAGTGCGCAATATTTCGTAGCGAACGTGACATCATTGCAGTATATTTTAAAATTCACTTTCCGGAAATTTTCCACAAAACTTCTTATACACTTTGGAAAGGCATTGTTTTTCAACTTTGCAATGTACTCAGTACCTTTACCTGGAATTTTATGGACTTGTTTGTTATTCTCATGAGCACAGCGCTGACCTACCATTTTTGTCTACTCAATGAACGCCTCAATTCCATCAAAGATAAGGTAGGAAATTTATATTCAAATTTTTTTAATAGTTTCAATTAAATCCACTCAAATTTCATTGTATTCTCTCAAATTTTCTCTTTAAAATCCTACAATTTTATCGAAATATTGTCAACGAAAACGCGGAAAATCAATCATTAAAAATGCCAAGTGGAGCCGACCGCCATTTTGGCTTTATCAACGAAACCTTATAATTACTATTTTTGAACCTATTCGCTGCTTTTATTCATAAAAATCTATCACGCATCAATTTTACTTTTTAATCTTCGTTTAGGGATGAAAAAATATATATATACTTTGAAATAGGAATTTTCTTTTGAAGGTTATGCCGGATTGGTGGTGGGCAGAGGCCAGAGCAGACTTCAATCGATTGGCCAGTTTGACAAGACAAGCGGATTCCTACATTTCGAGCATAATTCTCCTGTCTTTTGGGAATAATCTCTATTTCATCTGCATACAACTCATGAATTCATTCGAGTATTCATTCAACATTATAATTTTCTAGCTCCAAGGACTATCCGTCCATCTTATTCGATATCTTTCGTTACAGCCGAATGCCCAATTTGATCAGAAAAATCTATTTTTCCTTTTCTTTTGGACTACTCATCGCCAGGGCTGCTGCAGTGTCTCTGTCAGCCGCCTCCGTCCACGATGAAGCAGGTTTGCCAGCCCCAGTGCTCTACAGCGTTCAGGCACCAAGCTACACAACCGAGGTAACGACATATCAAAACCTTTGTTCCATTTTATCCAAAACCAACCGTTAAATTTGAGAAATTTCTTGATTTCTTGCTAGGTTCAAAGATTCCTGACTCAAGTCACCACAGACTACATTGGACTTACTGGTATGAAGTTTTTTTCAATCACCAGAAGCCTCGTTCTCACTGTAAGTACCAAAAAGTCACATTTTGACAGTTTTCGCGATTTTACAATGAGTTTTTGTTCAATCAGGTGGCAGGGACAATTGTTACTTATGAACTGGTGCTTATTCAGTTCAACGCTGTTCAGCAGGTCAACCCTTCAAACATGACGAGTGCTTGCGAGGTGAAGTAGCAGCCACGAATCTGCTAGTTATAGATTTTTCTACATATATACAGACATAACATAACCTACGTTTCATCTTTATACTCTCAACACAAGACAAGATGCAGTAGTGCAGTTTCAGAGTCGAAATTTTAGGTATTTTTCGGATTTTGAGTAGAATTTACAACACAATTAACAATTGGTAATGGTATTACCAATACGACAATTGAAGGTTATGTTAAGAAATTGTATCACTAACGTCGAAATATTTTTATATTTTAACTCAATTGACTCGGATTTAAGTTGTTTTTTTGAGTTTTAAAACATTTGACTCAATTGATGTCAAAATTCATGTGATCTCTTTAATTTCTGACTTTTAGATAATCGTGCACTTTATGCCCATGACACGGATGAGTTGACTGTTTTCTCATATTCAATTGGAAAATCGTTTTTTAATCATATCGTTGAAATTAGTTGAGGATAAAAATTGTTTATTTGGATAAATACCTAAAATTTCGACTTGAAGATGCCGGAAAAATCGCGTGCAGACTCTTCTATACTCTTGTCTGTGACTGTCTTTGATCAACTATCTGCTCTCTGCTCTGCCTCTCGCGTGCCAATGCGATATTTCGCATATAAAAATTCAACCGTATCTATTTTCTCATATAGGAGGTGGATATGTTTGGAGCATAAAACTCAACACAATCCAATAAAACACGTATCTAAGTATTTGAAACAATTTTCAAAAACAAAATCGTTCAACTTAAAATCTTTGGCGACCATTTTATGTTGCGCCATCTTGATTGATATAGGTTGACGCTTAGCACACACATGCGACAAAGGTGTCGTCGAGGATTTTCCAGCTCTATCAAAACATTTTCTCAAAGTCGCAGAAGAGCGAGAGATTCTACAAAATCCAGGGGTAATTTAAATATTTCGTAAATATATAAGTATTATTATCTAACTATTAATTATCTGACACCAAAATCGATAAGATAAAATATCTAGATACTTGAGATAATTGAAAAATTTGTCGAATTACAATGAAATAATTGAAAAAAAGGAGAATATAATACTTTTAGTATTTATATTCTATCTAAAAAATTGTATTTAATTAAGTATTACTTAAAAACAGTTGTATATAATAATAATCCGTAGAAAATTTGGAAAAAATGGTCGATTTTTATTTCTATGATCGATATATTGTAATTCTAAAAAACTAGACTATTAAACCTTAAACTTTCGCGAATAATTTAATACCGTAATTAAATAACTCTTCCAAAAAATTACGAAAAGGATTACTTATGAAATTTGAATTGTCAGTTGTTTTTGTTTTCCGCCATATTGGAAAATCCTTGATCAAAAACATAAGGCCCGTACAGCAAAAAAAAAAAAAAGTGTCGTTACCGCAAAATATTGACGATATTTACGTTTAACGATAAAATAAATAGAAAAATGGAAATAAAGTTTTTTATCAAGACTCACAATTATCTGCAAATCCCAGCTAAGCTTTCAGTCGCTCTAAACTTTCCATCAATGGCGTCCCATCTGGCTGCAGTCTCTTATAGTAGTTTTCGGGTCCCATCGCGTTTTTACCGGCCCAAAACTCCAACCATCATCCACTAAACACTCAACTAATCACATATTTCAATAAACCCGATCAAAAACTATACTTATACAATGATTTTACGAGAAAAGACTGACCTCATCAAATGCCGGTTGCCTCTGTATACTCACACACAAATGTCGACTCGGGCGCAACGAGTTGTTCGGCTAACCTCGTGAATCTTTGACAATTTTCGGTAAGCCAATACCCCTTCCATATATCTCAAACACCTCAGCTGGTCGTTGAAAAATCGATAAATCGATTTTTCCCCCCGCAAATATTTGTTTTAAAAATTGCTTCTGAGACGTAATCTACTCTAAATCATTAATATTTTCACAATGTGCAGAATATATTCAATTTATTAAGAATACCATCAATACAATACTGACACTGATGTCCTTTATTTCTTCATAGCAACATTAAATTGCAGCAGTACAACTTCGTAAGTAACAATAGCACCAGCGACCTATTAAATAAACAATAAAGAATCATTTCTACTATTTAAAATAACTGAAAAAAATCCAATGAAAAACCGTACTGCAAGCATAAAGTTGCGAGTAATCGAGAAGAATCTCAAACCAGTGAGAGCAACTTCATCAGTTGTAAGCTGAAGTTGCAGCCGTTGAGCCTAAAAAACCACGCAAAAAAGTAATATACACCCATAAAAAATTCAAATTCACCGAAAAAAAACCTCAATATTGTAATCCAAACTCGGACAATTGTAGAGCGTAGGCAGTGCAAGTCTGCTCTGGTCATTAATCCTGGCTGCGAGGAGAGTGACAGCAACAGTTCTGCCAATAAGAAAGGCAAATGATCCAAAAAAATAGATGTTTGCAAAAATCGAGGGGTCCATGGGCCTACAAAGCAAGCATTCAGCATTAAACACCCGAAAAATACACACAATAATGTCAAATAAACTTACGCAAGGCCATTGAGCAGTTGCAAACAAACAAAGTAAAGATTATTAATAAACGACTGGAGAATCATTGGTGACATAATTTCATCAGTTTTCTTAACAAGAGAACTAATAGTCGCATAGTTAGTACGAAATTCTCTCCAATTTAACGTAGAAAAATTCATTTCTGCAAATTTCTGCAAATTCGTATTCAAGTGTTTGTACCTCTCCGCGAGGCCTGTGCTCACTAGCATGATAAATAAATCAGTAAAATTCCAGGAAAACGTGGCAATTTTACTCAACATGAATAAAAAAATGCCCAGACCAATGCTGTAATTATCTGTAAATACGTAGAATCGATTAAAACAATAAAAACTTGATAAAATGTTAATATACCAACAGCTACTGAGGATAAACGCATGAGATTTGTAGGTATAGAGCTCGAGATAGTCCTTCCAGGTTGCATTGATGCCATTCGTGACAAAGTGGCTCGATGGCATGTTATTGACAATGCTTATGACGTGTTCCAAGAGCGCTGGAATCATCACGGCGATTGTAATCAATCGAAATTTCCAGCCGAGTCGCAGACATGTATGTTTATCGCTGTAAACCGAGGCATATCTCAATAAATAATCGTGTGAGTTGATTAATTATGGAAAATAATCACATGTGCTGGGTTGTGCTGTCGAGTTGAAGCTCCATAGCTCGCCAATGTTTTTGCAAAATCACCCATCGAGGTGCCAGCCACAAAAACATCACTGTGGCGAGAAGACTGTTTCCGTAGAACACGGTTCCCGCCGTTGCCGCCGCAATTCCCCCTTCAAGAGTGCTCCATTATCGGTTTTATCCGAAAAAAACTTAATTTAGATCAGCTAAAAGCTGAACTTGTGCCTTGTATATATGAAAAAACATGCATTGCGAGTAGGATAGAGCGATGAATATTATTTGCGATGGAATTTCGTGAAATTTCTTACCGCGAACATCGAATGAATCGGTGTTGAGAGTCCTGATTGTGTGTATGATCGATGTGACAGTCACGCCGAGCAAACAAATCGTGATAATTATCGTCCAGAATGTCATCACGGAGATGATGTTAAAGGAGAGTTTCTGAGGATCGTTATTCCGCAGTCCTTTCAACGGCAGCAGACCAAAAACTCGAGCTACAGCCAAAATCGGGCCGATAGCTATGTGAAAGATCTCGTACTTCTATTTTAAAATATTTTTCATTAGGTTTAGATAGTTTTTTAATAATTAAAAAGAGTGTTTTTACTTGTTTTTCGGGTTTACTGCGATTTTTCGGTGGTGTAGATATTAGAAAAGGCCTCGGGGCCCTCGGCAGCTCGTGAAGAGGGTAAATAACCGCTTGAGACTCGGATAAAAAAGGCCAGATTTTTCGCTTGGCACTCACAGACTTTGGATTTGCTTCAAACATTTTTCCTTACAAACTTTTCTTCTTTGCTCGTGTCACTTAAAATCTCGACTGACGACGCACGGGATTTCAAGAGCATGCGCTTGCTTTTCTGAATGCGTGTTTCATCAGATAGGTCTATGCAACGCCCTATAAACTACAGTCAACAGGCACTTATGTACACACGCATTGACGGATTCGTTTGCAAACTGGGCAGAAAAAGTTTGACAAACATCAATTAAATTTGTTTTTTTTTTTTTGCATTCAACTAATTCTTACGTTTATTTATTTATCCACACATATTCTACCACATGGCTCGCTGGATCCCGCCTAATCTGTTGTAATCGACGAGACGTCGAAAAACAAATCTTGACAGAGACCACCGGTGGACATTGCCTCGAGAGCGAGATGTTATCACACATCTCCAAGTCAACTGACCTGGTGCAGATGTTCTGGGGAGCTCTTGCATGCCCTGTTCAGCAAGTTCCTGCAGGGAAATATCAATTTTAAATTCACATTTAGGGTTCGAGAGTGCTGGGACGTACTTGGAGCTCTCGGGGCAGAACTCTATTGCGTTTCATCGCCAACAAACGAACTCTCATTGTTGCATTATCTCTCACGACATGTCGTCGCTTTAAATCTCTTCTCATCCATGCATTTACCCAACCATCAGTGGTATTTCGAATTTGTTGGAGCTGCAGCAGAGGAAAACAGAAAAAAAGATTGTGAGGTTACGTTAATGATTATCAGTCAGTCAACTCACACTCGGTGATTAAATCAACAGTTATTATAAATAATGGGGAAAATATTACATATATATATTTTTTTCTGACAATTTTTTTATACTTACACCAGGTCCTTGTGTAAAAGGAGTAAAAACTTTCGACAAAGCAGATCTAAACATTCCCGTGGTCGCCATCTTGAATTACACACAACAATGGCGGCCATGATAAACGCGGGAAAATTTTGAATTTTTAACGCGACAATTGTCAACTAATAAAAATATTTATCCCAAGGAAAAAGGAGAATAATAACGATTAATTTTCATTTCCAGTTCCGCATTTATTGGAAATTTGAAATTTTTACGTATCACCATCGTCATTTCCCAATAGTTATGTACAGTACTGTTGAAAAATCAGCAGGAGTGTCCGAGAAGTTGAATATATCTCTGTGCTATTTATATTTCGTATTATAAAAATTGCCCAACACTAAAAAGTAACCTCTAAATGAAATACATTATTATTCATTGTTCCCATCGGCTACGGTGATAATTACTCGAATTATATATGTTTTAAAAAGCATATATTGATTTTAAGAGATTGAGAAATATGGATTTAAAGGACAAGCTGAGGGAGAGACAACAAGTAGGATTATGTTTGTAAAGTTCAACGAAATTTGCAGTTAATAATAAATAATAAGATGCAATTTGCAGCTGCACAAGGCTAATCAATAGAAAAAAAAAAGAGAGATAATTTTATGCACGAAATGAATTGATTCAAGAGCAAGCACGATTTTTTTTTTGGTGCACGATAAATAAACTAATAAAAAAAGACAAGGCGCTCCCATCCAATATTGATGCTCGACAATATAGTAGAAAAACAATAAATCGTCATGATTTATTTCTAGTATCATTTTTTTTATTATATGTTGTTATATTAGTATCAAATTATCATTGAATCTCGTAAGAAAAAACGAATTTCAACGAGTGCTTCGATAATATTGAGCATCAATGACGTTTTTTTTTTTTTTTGGTCAACAGAAATACCATCGATCAAATCCATTTTGTCCCACAAGACTCAATAATAAATTCACCCAGAGGCTCAAATGCGCGGAAACTGGTTATTTCTTTTTCTGGGCTTTTTCAGCGGCCTTGGTGACCTTTCCACCGGATGCTTCCTTAAAGTTCACAGATTTGATGACACCCACGGCAACAGTTTGACGCATGTCACGAACGGCAAAACGTCCGAGAGGTGGGAATTCTTGGAAAGCTTCAACACACATAGGTTTGCTTGGAACCAGAATGACAATAGCTGCATCTCCGGATTTGATGGCTTTAGGGTTCTCTTCGGTGGTTTTTCCCGTACGACGATCGCACTTCTCTTTGATCTCAGAGAATTTGCAGGCAATGTGGGCTGTGTGGCAATCCAACACAGGCGTATAACCGTTGCTGATTTGTCCAGGGTGATTCAGGACAATAACCTGGAAAAAAACAGAAAAAAATCCACATAAGTCACTGTTTAAACAAAAAAAAAATTCCAAGAAAACTCCCAATTAAATTATAAATTGACATTCAGACGCATCTAGCCATCACCAAATCCAAATTGAATTTTCCGGAGGAAACCGCGAATGATTTATACTTGGTCTCATCACTATGTCAATTTCCAAGTTTCAAAGTTGACAAAAAAAAATCGAAAAAACTATTCACCTGAGCGGTAAAGTCAGCAGCACCCTTGGGTGGGTTAGCCTTAGAGTCTCCAGCGACATATCCACGACGCAATTCCTTGACAGAGACGTTCTTAACGTTGAAACCAACGTTGTCTCCGGGAACAGCCTCCACAAGAGCTTCGTGGTGCATTTCTACGGACTTGACCTCAGTCGTAAGACCAGCTGGGGCAAAAGTAACAATAGTACCTGGCTTCAAGACACCAGTTTCAACTCGGCCAACTGGTACTGTTCCAATACCTCCAATTTTGTATACGTCCTGTAATAAAAACACGAAAAAAACATTAGAAATCTCTTCAAGCTACAGAAAAAAACCAATTTTTTGTTTAAAAACAATTTGAATCAGACGCCACCAGCCGTCATCAGGTCAAAAGAGACCCTCCGGTGGAAACCGCGAATGGAGTAGAGGTTTTATCATCATTTCAAAGGTTTAAAAAATTGAATTTCAATTGAAATCGATCAATTTTGAATATTTACCTGGAGGGGAAGACGAAGGGGCTTGTCGGTGGGCCTAGATGGCTGCAAAATGGCATCAAGAGCTTCAATGAGGCACTTGCCATCAGCATTTCCTTCCTTGCGTTCAACCTTCCATCCCTTGAACCACGGCATTTTGGAGGAAGCCTCCAACATGTTGTCTCCGTGCCATCCGGAGATGGGAACGAAAGCCACGGCAGCCGGGTTGTATCCGATCTTCTTGATGTAGGAGGAAACTTCCTTCTTGATTTCCTCAAATCGAGCCTCAGAGTAGGGTGGCTCGGTGGAATCCATCTTGTTGACACCAACAATGAGCTGCTTAACTCCCAGAGTGAAGGCGAGCAGAGCGTGCTCACGGGTCTGACCGTTCTTCGAGATACCGGCTTCAAACTCTCCGGTACCGGCAGCAACAATCAACACAGCGCAATCAGCCTGCGAGGTTCCCGTAATCATGTTCTTAATGAAATCTCTGTGTCCGGGAGCATCAATAATCGTCACATAGTACTTGGCAGTCTCGAATTTCCACAGGGCAATGTCGATGGTGATACCACGCTCACGCTCGGCCTTCAGTTTGTCCAATACCCATGCATACTTGAACGAACCTTTGCCCATCTGAAAAAAATCAAAATCAAAATTTTCATTAGAATTATTAAACACTCGTCAAATTTAGATTTTTTCCTTTGTTTATTTACCTCCTGAGCTTCTTTCTCGAACTTTTCGATTGTTCGTTTGTCGATACCACCGCATTTGTAGATCAAATGTCCAGTGGTGGTGGATTTACCAGAATCGACGTGTCCAATGACGACGATGTTAATATGAACTTTTTCTTTGCCCATTTTGTTGCTGTGATTGTTCGTATTTCAGTCAGAACTGCAAAAAAAGACGAAATTTTATCAATTACAATTTTTTTATTTAATTTATTATTTCAGATTCGTTGAGATGTTTATTGATTTTGTAGGGTTATTTGTCGGGTTTTCGAGGTTTACTTTAGAGGGGGAAAAAAAAAAACGCGTTTCACAGGGGTCTTTCTCGCGCGTCCACGTGGCGATGCTCTGAACCTCGAGAATTGAGCTCGGCAGCCATTTTGTGCGGTCTGAGATCACGACGATATAACTGTAATATTCGTGACGCTAGCTGTGTTAGAAAATCTCCATACTTTTGTCGACGTGCGCTTGAATAATTACATAAAACATAACCTAACAAATAAAATTTACTATTGAGATTTTACTTATTTGTTGAAAATATTTATTAAAATGATGATTTTTTTGTTTTGTTTAAGACATTCTAACCTCAATTAATTGCGACATCAAGTGCAATATTGAACAATTCTTATCAGAAAAAACAAAAAATGAATTAAATGACTCATTGAGTAGCGAAAAAATGCACTTTAGGGTAGTCAATTTCGAAAAAAAAATCAGATTACACTATTTAGTTGGCGTGACTTGAAATATTCAATAAAAAAAAAAGTTTTTTCCATGAGTTTAACACAAATTCAGTTCAATGCACACCACCATGATCGAATAAATGAGTTGAGTGAATGTCAGTAGTATTCAATTAGTTGGATAATTCAGCAATATGCAAGTAATACTTTCATAAAAAATATTTAACTACGAATTTTCCGGTAGAAATAGAAAAAAAAATATATATATATATATAGATAATCCGGTACAAGATAAAATAAAACACTCGAAATATTTTTATACAGATAATTAACGAACTAAGAATTTCATTTATGACAATCGGCAGCCATACTGCATCCGGTCGTTCGAGATCTTCAGACATTGCAGTTTTTAGTGTTCCCGGCAGACAAAATTTTTTTTTTTTTTAATTTTAAATAAATTCATGTTACAATTTTTTTCATTTATTTAACTACTTGAAAAACCCAACTAAAGTTAAAATACTGTTACTTGAATGTAAAAAAAAAAAAAAAAAAAACTGATGAATCTCCTTAGATGAATATGAGCAGCCGGCCGACAAAATACCGACCATGCGTTGAACTTTAAAAAAATAATTTCACGTCAAATTAACAATTCCCTCACAAACTTTTATCACAACACAAATCCTTGATATATTTAGTTTTATTATTTGCAATACCTAATAATCGATGTTAACTCTTAAGAAGAATAAAATTTGGATTATCTTTCAGGGCGAAAGACACGCACAACCACTCACCTCCAGATGCCACGACAGAAAGAGATCGTGCAAGACAGTGACATGCGCATAGGACTTCCCGGCTCATAAACTCCAACCCAGCGCTCTCGATGTATCGATCATTCCCACTTCTTTATAATTCTTAAATTTTACATTGTTTCTCATGCTATAATAATAACAAAATTACATAAACCGAAAATATGAATAAAAAAATTTTCTACTATTTCAATATACAAACAATGTGAATTAAAGCAATAAATATGAAAAATCTAATTTAAAACGTCATAAAGTTATTTGGGTTCGAGATTGTAGTCGAGAGAGAGCACACACAGGCGTGCCCCCTATGATGCTACCCTCTGTCACATAATGAACACTATAATTTTATTACAGAACACAGTATGTAAAAACAGTTAAGCTCATATTCTGTTGAAATAACTTGAAAAATTACGTGAAATACAAAATTGAGTTTATCAGTTTTTTTCCCCTGAGAGATAACTATTTTTTTTTTAGTTCGATATATATCGATTATTGCGAGATTTAGAAATTTCTACTTTACCGACGGCCGTGGATATCAATTCAAAATGGAGGTGCCTAGATTGAACAGCAAATTTGGTGATATTTGTCGATTATGTTTACGAACTGGACGCTCAATGTCGTCAATTTATACAAAACCCAACGAAGAAACAGACTTGAAACACATTGCCACACGAATAAGCACTATCGCTAATGTCGAGGTGAGAAAAAAAAAATCTTGAAATTCTTTATGACTCTCAAGTAGCATCATCGTTGGTTGTCATTTCAGATTGGCCCGGATGATAAACTGCCTGCGTCGATTTGTGATAGATGTAGAAACGATGTCAATAAATTTTATCATTTTCGATTACTCGTTGAAGCATCGGACAAGGCTTTGAGACAATGTTTAAAGTCCTCAAAGTCTTTTTTTCAAACGAATCACATAAAATCCAGCGCAAAAGCCGACATCAACATTACCAACACTGCGCCAACAGTAACAAAGCCTCAATTTATACAAGTAAGTACATATTGCAAGTTAAAATATCAATATAAAATATTTTATTGCTGTTAAATAGGATCCACAAATAAGGGAAGTAATCAAAACTGACGTTTTACCGGTGAAAGTCGAGTTAATCGAGGATTCCACTGAAAAAGTGGAGGAAAGCAGTCAAGAGGGACGAGTGCACTGTGAATTATGTTTCGCATCGTATGATTCTGAGGATACACTCAAGGAACACATCCTGGAGCACTGTTCAGAGCCATCTAAATCACTATTTGTCGAGGTATCATCGGCCGAGGGTCAATACAAGCTGACAATTGTCGATGCTCCGACGCCAACAGCTCCTGCGCCTCAAACCACAACGGAACAAGCGCCAAAAATGCTCGAAAATGATCATCCGGTAAATAAAGTCGAGTGTCAAGATTGTCACAAATGGATTTTCCCTGGAAATGCGTCGAGACACAGCAGTAAATGTCCGAAAACGCGAAAGGATTTGATCTGCACCGAGTGCGGACGTAAATTTACCAAAACGTCTGAGCTAAAGTATCACATGGGTTCGCACTCGACGACACCATTAACCTGCGAATATTGTGGAAAAATATTCTACTATGAGCAATCATTCACGATTCATTTGAAGCGACACACGGAGATTGGGCGATTCAAGTGTGACGCCTGCGGCAAGAGGTATTTCACAAATTCAGAGCTCAGTCGACACGTTCAGACGCACCTGCGTGAAAAAACCTATCGTTGTCCAGTGTGTCAAACGACATTTGCATCAAAGCCCGAGCTAACTCGTCACCTAAAGTACCACAATGGTACAAAGAAATTTCAATGCAAGATTTGCGGAAAATCCTACTATGAATCGGGTCACCTAAAAGTTCATTTGCGTCACCACACGGGTGAGCGTCCCTACGTTTGCGACACGTGTACCAAGGGTTTTGTAACCAAGTCAAAATTGATAAGACACCGAAAAACCCATGAAAAAGTGGAAGAACCAGTTGTTGAACGTGTGACCAGTGAATATTAAGTTTTTAAAAAATACAAAATATTTTAAATTAAGTGTTATTAATGATGAGAATCATCTATTTTCTATAAATACGCACAATTTACTGTGATATCAATCTTTTTTTTTTATTCACTCGTTCAGGTAGATGAATATTTACTTTGTGCACGCGAGAGAGATACTTGCGCAGAGTCGTTATCAGCCAAAATGCCCGCAGAATACATTTAATCTCGAACAAAAAGCTAGAGTGTAAATTGTTGTTTTAATCGTTGGTGCATTGCAATGTTGCAGAGATAACACGGAAGATAAAGTATAAATATGTTTGTGTAGCTGGAGAGTTTTAAACATGCATGGAAGTCGCGTTAGAGCGGCCTTTGGGCAATATGCCAGTACACTGATGTAATTAACACCGAGACTTTGTAGCAAGCAGACAGTATGCCGCGCGGTGGAGACGTGCGAGAGTCTGCCAAGGTGTATTTTGTGTTTGGAAACAGCCTCAGTAAATTTACCCAACTTGTGCGGCGATGTTGCACACCAGTAGCAGCAGCAGTTGAGGATTTACACACACCACAAAAACGAGAGAAAAACTTTTTATTTTATTCGTTGCATGATATGTACCAACGAAAAAATCTTCAAGTACATGAACATTGTGCTGCAATCAGCGGTAAACATGAGAGTTAACACGAAAATTATTACTTACTTGATTTTTTTTTTTTTTTTCTAAATATACTAATTACCCAGAAATTGTCGAGGAAGATCAGACTTGTTGGTCGTTGTATATGCATTATACATTATCGTAATATTAAATTCAAGCTCAAAGATGATTAAAAATCTATTAAATTCTATATTAAGTATGGAAATTTGAGATAGTAACGTGATTTTCTTTGCGATTTGCATTAATTGTCGGCTCTTCAAGCTCCAGTTCACCTCTCTGCGACAAAACAATGGAGTGCAATGAGGTTTCTTGGGGAATTGGCGACATTTTGCCCGGGAAAATGTTCCGAGAAATGTCCCAGCGTGGTTTCCGCAAGTTAGATCTATACTAGCAGTCGTCTTGGGTTGAAGAGGTGTACATAAGTGCCGCAACTCGCTCGGAGAATTCTCTAGATGCTCCTGGAGGACGGCACTGAAACAAAAAGTTCGAGTTAGTCGGAGAAATGTGAGTTTTTTTTTTGTTCTTTTTTTTTTTTGTTGGCGTATACTGAAACAACTCTGTGGAATTTTTTCAATTCCATGTCTCCTGCGGCGTTTACTCTCGCGATATTGGCATCGGAAACGGAAAAGCAGTTGGACGTCGCTCTCTCGCGTGTGCATTATTCAAGAGACGACGACGACGAGAGGCTGAGAAAGAATTCACCAATAGTATATTGGAGTACACGTCGGCATATAAACTGCTCTCATGGGAGCTAGACGAGGCAAATTTATCGCTATTCGACGTGTTGTTGTTCAAAAAATCATTTTGACAATTGCACCTCAAATATACACCCAATATGGCGCACACAGAAAAACTGCAAATGTCGGCAAACGGGGCCCTTGCGTGATTGGTGGAGAAAAAAATGGCGGCCTCTATTTTTTTTGCAATTTTTATATACTTACATCTATAAATAAAACATATTGATTATTGGAAAGGTATTTTAGAATTTTTTTTTTTCCCAATTCAACTGTTGATTTTTCGACCGTAGAGACTGCCAAGAGCAGATTACGGTTTTGATTAAGTCGTGAATATTTAATGAGGTGAAGCAGGCGAGTGCTCGAATTCCCACGTCTCGCGAATTCCTGAAATGAGCAAACCTTCCTCGACGTGCAGAACAGCTACTCTGATGAGATTACAGCAGAGTTTGTGTAACAGATTTATCCGGTCACCGAACGTGCCAACGCAAGCAAGTTTTTTTGTTCTTTGTTTCGTTTTTTTTTCACCAAAGCCTAAGACTGTAAAAACCACGAATTCGTGAGATAGGAATACATTAGAAATTATAATAAGGCATTATATCGAAGATTTCCAATATTCCAGAAGCATACTGTACCGAGGGATCGACAAAGTTCGTGCTCATATTGCAAGATGGAACGCGAGGATTATATCACGATGAAATAAGCCTCTCTGCAGCCAGAAGCAGAGGCTTTGTGGCAATTGAATCTTCTCCCTTTCTCTCTGCAGACCTTATACCTTTAGCTTACAACTTGTTTTCGCGTGTTGCAGTAGTTACCACACATCCGCCTCACACGCGAAAGATATTCGATCTCAGGCGGAAACAATTCTTTTTTCTTCACCTTCCACTCCAAACATCATTAGATGAGCCATTAGAAATAATTTCTAAGTGTTTAAAAGCAGCGAATAGAACAATTTATTCGTGTTTCCGACTGTAGATATATGTGCAACCACGAAAACTAGTTTGTGGATTTCCGAGATGATTACAGCCAGCTTTCGCTGCTGGATTATAGTCTCTAAATTACTAGGCAGCTTTATCCCAGTACGAAAGCTGAATATTTAACTTCATGATCCTTTAAAGTCTGATATAATGCTCTCAAGGAGATGCTTTAGCAACTAAGTTATGTTTTGAGCCACTTGTGCATACAGACGTAGTATATGCGGGATAAAGCGAAATATCTTTCTCTTTCAGACTTGGAATTTGTTAAATTCGCAATAGTTTTACCTTTTTTTTGCCTTCCCGTGAAAGACATCTATTATTTAAGGGTAAAAACAGATCGGGTCACTTATTTCCACTAGTAAAATCAAGATTTTTCCGCCATATAAACCCCAAAAGTGATTATGGGTATACTGACTGCTCAAGCCACTAAAAAGAAATAAAAAAACAGTGAGACATTTAAAATTGACTTTGTAGCAAGAAAAGTATTACCATAAATGTCCGATAAAATATACTGAGAGCAAATAATTAATCCCACAATCTCCATCGAGTTTCCCGATGTGGTTATCACGAGCTTGTCATTCTGCAGCAGTGTACATACATATTTTAACACGTATTTTGTGTGCTTCCCCGCCGGCATCGTGGTCTACCTATACTGTACGGTAAAACAAGCGAGGCAATTGAGAAATAATTTAATTTTCCTCTGTTGGGCAAAGTTGGTTGAAGAAAAACAATTTTTTTTTAAACCCGTATGCTCATCAGTACTGGCCACCGAGTGAAATATTGACTTGCGTGTACTTTTTTTTTTTTTCCTCGCCATTCAATTAATGGGAGTTTAATGAAAATTTTTTGGCACCCATAAAAACTTCAGGGGCACAACGAAAGCGATTAATAATATCGCTTAATTGTCATTATATTTTTTCTGCAGGGAATTTATGGTTTTAGATTTGAATAGCGTTTAAGTTTAACTATTATGATGAGATAAACCTGATTCTCCAAGTGCGTTGCCACCCCTTTACACCCCTGCCGGCCCACTAAATGAGAGATTAGCCTCCCTCGATTAAACTTCCGAGCGCCTCGGCGAGTTTGCATTAGCCTATATCGAACGCAGTCCAAAGCAATTCCCACACTCGATAACGAGTCGACACTCAACGTGCTTTGCTGCATGCTTTCACAACACTACGAGCAGAAAAAATAAATACAGAGGTGCGTATATGTGTAATGGTTGTTTTTTCTTACCGTTTTCATCAACACCGTTCGCACAGTCTCAATTTCCTGATGAGTGATGGGCCAACGAGTGTAAGCAATCCCGCTGAGCAGTAGTAAAAATGTTCCGAGAAAAATGCCCCAAATAACGGAGTTTTTCGTCCTCGCGAGGAGCTTCCTCGCTGGCTTTGTTGACAAAACATCTCGTGTCGGTACTCGAAGGTGCCTGGCACGTTGGAGAATATCCTGTAGCCGCCCTTGTGCCTGTTCTACACTCCACGTCCCCATGTGTGCACGTCTTTTGTTCTCGGATGTTTCAAAATTTTCGGCAAGATCCAGGCGTTAGTCCTGGCGCCTCTTGTATCTACGTCATGGATGACGACGATGTGCAGGACACTTTTGGACGTATTGATGACAGTGGCGAGTACAATCCCGTAGAAAACATTGCTCGGTTGTTGGATAAATGTTTTACTGACATTTGACGACGACGACGATGCCACTGATGGACTCTGTGTTTTGAGGTTACAAGCGATGATTCTAAGTCATGTGATGAGTAATTAAAGAATTTTTCAAGTCAACGACAGTATCAACCGGAGAATGTTGTATGAACGCTACCCCGGGATGCAGACTGACGAGCTGACGACGACTGGAGAACTGACCGGCCTTTGCAGGCGATTTGGGCGCGAGCTCCAGATCCGCGCAGGCGCCATTAAATTTGAATTTTCGCGCCGACGCGCCACCTGGCAGCCATTTTGACAACTTCTAACCCGTGTGTGTACATAATTTTTTTTTTTTGCGTTTGTGATAATCGACTGAGTAAGTTGTGTGAGAAATAAGTACATAAGCGGTATTGATAAATTAACAGAGATTTTCGCGAAATAGATGGAAAAATTATTGGAATTCTGGCGGAAAATCTCAGTGGTGAGGATAAATCATCATGGCCATGTACGACAATAAACATTGGCTGCTCACGCACATTCGAGATAGTTTTATTTCCACCGATGACACGGGTTAGTCAAGAGTTTTTCTATCATTAAAAGCCTGCTTGTCAGCCTCATGATTTTGTTGTTGCTCAGGAATGTGTGAAATGCTGATGGTGCCTGAAGATATACCAAAGCAACTGAAGGCCAACGGTACGCGGTGCTATCCGGGGATGGAGGAGAGTGACGATGAAGAGGACTTGGATGCAATGGCAGAATCTTATGACATTCAAATGGGTATGCATATCCAATTAATTCAACTATCGTTCAAAATGGTCTTTACAGTGTCAATTAATTTCTCAGATATGGAGTTTGGCCATCGACCTCGTTCCAACACGGCCCAGAGACTCGAGAGAATGGAGCAAGAGAAAAAAAAGGCCGCCAAAGTGAAACACATCAAGTGGGAAGTAGCTCCAGTATCGTTGTCAGATGCCGAAATTGCGGAATTGTTTCCACGAAAGGATTTTCGCAAAAAGCAACCGAAAAACGTAAAAATTGTGTCTTTACTGTCAGAACAATTGGACAAATCGCCGAATATTCCGAGAAATCCGTTTATAGACTATGCTCAGTTTGATGGCAGTGTGAGTATTCAAATCACTCATTTAAATAAGTATTTTACTGAATAATTCATGGATTTTTTTCTATTAATTTCAGACACAAATTGGTGTAGCTGTTCGTAAATATCGAATATTCATGTGTATGCTGTCAAAAGATGAACGAGCATATCCACTGCAAGTTACGGTCGTGGCTACAGCTAAAGTTCAGGAATTTATTGGCTTAATTTGTTTCAAATACTCGAGCGAACATCCAAACCACAATTTAAAGTATGTAAAAATCTTTTTTCAGTCTTTTAAGTATATTATATTGATATAAAATTGATTATTTTTCTAGGGGAGATATAACTAAATATGGTTTGTACATCAGTGAAGACGATGGAGAGGTCGATTGGGATTTTCCCTGTCTTGATCCACGTGAAGCCATTGCAAAATTCGAATTTTCATCGCTGTGTCTGGTTGAAATGCGTGCGAGTGATCGTGCTAAGCACGAACTAACTACTCCAATTTTACGTACAAAAATAGAAGTATCTGAAGAAACTAGTAAGACAGAAAAGGAGATTTTTGCTGAAGATTTGGCTCGAATGAAGGGTCATACAACTGCTATGGAGGCTCCTTTGTATCAATTGTACAGGTAATCCCTCGAATTTTTACAAATTTAATTGAATTTTTATGAATTTTTAAATGAATTTCAGAGTTTATATAGTTAATAAAGTGAGAGCAAAGACTGAAATTCATCTGGGAATCTCTGGAGACAAAATTGAAATCGATCCAGTAATAACTGGGAAAGGTGCCAGTAGATTTTGGCATCGACAACGAGCAGTGAGCTACCAAATGGAAAATATTGCATGGTGTGAATTAATCGATCGTAAAGTCTCCAAATCGTCATTTATATTAGTCTCAACTGCTCAACCATCTCTGACAGACAGTTTTTCAGGCAAGTAACCATGATTTTTATGTTAAAATTTGAAATTTAATACGAAATTTTATCATAATTTTACAGTTTCATCGTTACATACAAGCTCCCTACAACAATCTATGTCATTTAAAACTCATGATTTTGAAGCAGACACCGCTGTAGCTGAGGAAATCGTTCGGAAAGTTAATCATATTCTTGAGTTACGAAGTACTCCAGCTCGAAAAGAATTTATTGTACATCGTGAACGAAAATTAATGAGACGAAAGAGCTTCCACCTTCACAGATGACCGACGTATTGCTTATACGAGCAGAAATTTGCTTTCCAAAGATGATTCCAGAAGTTTCAGCAATTAATCGTGGATAATAAGGTGCAGAAATAACCTATATCTAATGTATGTAAATATTTTTTTTTTTTCTTTTTTTTGTGGGATTAAAAATGAAATTTTGTGTGTTTGAATATAATAAAAATTAATTTTATTTATATAGTACTTATTATTCTTTCACATGGTTTTCTAGGTCTTTGGTAATATCACCGACTTTTTCCTCGACGCAATCAATTATACTCTTGTGTAGATGCACAAGATGACAGTGCAATTGTGAAACTTTTACAGCCAATGGAATAAGATTGTTAATATTTTTAGCAACTTTTCCATAGTTTGGCTGGTTCAAAAGAAATTTTCTCTCGTCATCGCTGAGTACACTGAAATCCGATTTTACCTCGTTACCAAGATTTAACTCTTGCTTGACAAGATGCCGTCGTTGTGATTTTCTTTCTCTCAGCAATTGCTTCCAATCACTGCATTCTTTTTTCAAGCTCAATATGTACTCCGGTAGATCAAAAGCCACGTCGTTTGGTTCGTGTAAAATATCATTGTTGGCTACTGTAAATACACTGATATTATTACAAAGTTTATTGTTAAGAAGTACCAGTAAACATATGTGTAAAAAAACTTACTCTCATCTTGGTGATTGTTGGATCGACGTTTGAAAACTAATGATCGCCGCTTTCTCGACGTAGTTTGTAATTCAACTAGACTATTATTATCATCAGTGATTATCGTCGAAATTTTAGCGTCACTCATTTTTTCGACAACAAACAAACCGTTGTATTTAAATCATTATTAATCAGCTGATTTTAGGTACTTTTACACATGCGCAACTTCTGTTTTACATTTTCCCTCTCTGTCTAAATTCCACGCGCCAAACCCACAGACACAAATTGTCGCTTGGTCACGCTTTGATTCATTCAGCTTGGTTGTTTAATATTTAAGAAAAAGTGAGAAAGAGATTATATCGCGATTTTCTCAAGGTTGACAACGGAAATTTACTGCCAATATCAAGATGAAACCAACTCAAGTTGCCGATGAAATGTTCCCAGAAGGAGCAGGTCCATACATGGACTTGGAAGAGGTAAAACAATTATACTTAATCCGCACTATTGAGCTTATAAAAGAATTTTTTAATCATTTTTATTTTACTTTTTAAGGCTGGAGGCTCTACTGGACTTCTTTTAGATTTAGCAGCTAATGAAAAAGCTGTGCACGCCGACTTTTTCAATGGTATAACCTCAATTTCGCAATGTGTCATTGTTTTTTAATTGTTTATTATTTTTTTGCAGATTTTGATGATTTATACGATGACAATGACCTCGAATAAATACCTATTTAACTAAAGCTTTATTAAATAAATATGTATTTCGGTAATTAATTGAGTTTTATCATAATTTAAAATTTTCATGTATCGAATAAATTTGTTTTTTTTCCAATTAAAAATCATATTTTCTATAAATTAAGTAAAATTTCTACCAAGGTTATGAAATTTGTGTATAAATTATTTGACAAATATTTATAATATTACAATTTATTTCATACTTCCATTTTGAATTCAAGATTCGATGAAAATTTCATGACATTTTTTTTTTCATTTTTATTAATTCTGTCATTTACCACAGAAGTAATTAATTGTTTATTATAAATGTGCCATATGAAAATGAGTAATTGTTACATTTTATACATGTATATTCGAGATAGTAAGTTTAAGTGTAAGGATTATAATTTATAATACAATACATATTCTAGGCGTATAAACCTCGAGACGATGCACGGTTAAAATAGCACCGAGTTTTTTTTTTTTTTTCTTTTTTTCATTCACCCTGCACAACATCTTTTTTATTATTTACTCGTGTTTCATAGCTGTCCCCCCACGAAATCTATTGCAACAAACAATAATTCGTGCTTTTCAATCAACATAACCAAGCTAGAAGAGCAAAATACTTTGAAAAAAAGAAAAAAAAAACACGAAAGAATAACGTCTCTTGGCCCCCCGCTAATTTTCAACTTAATAAATTCCAATAAAAAAAAAAAAGAACGTCAATTATAGATCTAATTAATTATAAAAAAAGCCACTCACATACAATAAATGGTCGTCGGTAGATCTGATAAACAGAGTTATACCTTGAACGTGCTAGTGATTTTTGCCGTTAATTGTTAACAATCCACAACGACCCTAGTACTTGTGTAGGTACCCTTAAATCGCATGCGAAAATTCCACTAAACCGTCAGCCCAACGAATTTATTGAAATTCAAGTGCTAGTTGATATCAACATCGCTGTCAACGGGCTCATCCTGGTCGCTAACTTCGTCTTCCTCTTCCTCATCAGAAAAATATTGCGAGGGCGGTGACAGAGCCTCTTCAGACAGTGAAGTGTGCGACGACGATGGTGGCCGTGATCCCAAGCCCTCAACTTTAATTTCTACCTCCTCAGCCGCTGCGCTAGGTCCTGGAATGGTCACGGGAATGAATTGCTCCAAATCACCCGATGCAAGCTCTGAAATAATAAAATACTCAATCATCCATCATACTAACACTTGAATTTTTCAATTTCACCACTTACGTTCGACATATTTCTCCAGTGATTTCGGTACCATTGCTTTGGCTTTCTCCAAATCCTCCTTCATGCACTGTCCATTCTCCAAACCTGAAAAAAAAATTATTTTATCTATGTTTTGTTATTCCTTAAATTTATCAACTTGGCGTACATACCAAAAGCCAAGCCCATGCGCTTTAACACCTCAATATCGTCATGTATCTCAAACTTATCGTTAAAGTTGAACAGGTACTCGGATCTGCAAAAAAAAAAAATCATGAATAAAGCAACAATTCAACAAGATATTTACTGAAAAAACAAATAATTACTTGTCGTTTGTAATGCTACAGTCAACCACAGTCTTTTTGCTGGTATTCAGAATAATAAATGGCAACTGGATAGTAGAATTGGGCTTGGGCGGACCATAGAGGCTTTCATGCAGGCTATTTCGCTCGACGAGGTTCTTAAATGAAATGTGTTGAAGAATAAGTTGATGTAACTGAGCAGTTTTTTGCTTGATGCGTTCAATTTTCTTCTTTTTATCCTTCTCCAGAGAGACACACTCTTGCAACGAATTTGTTGGCAATCCTAACCATCGAATCTCCTTTTTTTCCTTTGAGATGATATTCATCGCCATGAGGACATTCAATGCGTCGTACACTCGCCTCCGAATGTTTTTCTGATCATACTGTTGATCTGTCAGTGAATTTACATGCGATGGATTTGTAAATTCACCCACAAGCTCGTCTGCAACTTCGTTGTATGATGTAGTTCCCTTTTTCTTCACTTTCTCGCAAACTTTCATTGAAAAGTGGCGCAAGCCTTTGCCAACTTTTTCAGTTTTTCTCCGCTTTCCGTGAGGCACATAATCAGCGCCCTCGCCGTCATGACGCTTTCGATTACCAGTGTGATCCAGAATAGGACTGACAAATGTCTTACTCGGAGTGTCCTTGAGAATCTGTTGACCACTGGCATGCTGCTGCTGCTGCTGTTGTTGCTGTGAGACTATTGCCTGCTTGATGTCACTCATTTGAGCCGATGTTAGCTGAATTGTCTTGGTCATAACCGATTCCCCCGGCTTGACCGTCGACATCTTGGCATTTTGCAGTGGTATTGTCACGATCCCTGTGAATTTAAACAGTTAGTCGAGTTTAATAGACATTTAATGCTATTTTTGTTCACTTACTTTGACCCGGATTAGTTGGATTAGCTAGGCTGATGGTTCTCACAACCTGTGTGGTGCCAGACGAAATAACCTGAGAATCTTGACCCGGTGTCTTGAAGATTTTGATCCCACTGGCATTGGTGGCGCTCGTGAGGCCCCCCAACTGCTTGTTTGGCGTGCTTTGCACAACCTTAATAACTTGGGGATGACCTAAAGGACAAAACATACATAAGAAGCCAAATCAATCCACCATACACGCTTAAAACATAACTTAACCTTAAAATTCACGTTATTAATTCAGTTTATGAATTATTTCTCCATTACAACTCAATTAATTGATTAATATTGGAAAATTGAATGTTAAAAGGTTGAAATTATCGAAATGAAAACATGATTATCAAATGTGCGAAAAGTCAATGGGGAATTTTTGAGTCACGAGTCAAGTCAATAAGCAAGGTCAAGTATAGGAAATAAAAAATTATTTTCCCAATGATTATTTAGTTCTAAAGTTGATTGGAATTTTTTTTTTTTTTTTCTTAGTGATTGTGCAAGTAATTAAAGATTTGGAGGCAGGTTTTAATCGGCGAGCGTGTTGGATATTGCAGCAAGGCATACGTGTAAAGTATTGGCGGGCAATTAATTGACTTACCATTAGCATCGTGTATGAGGAAATTCATAGTTTTATTTTGCTGGGTCATCACTATTATCAACGAGACAATGTGTGGCTGGATACGATCTCAAGGACCGGCTGGAAGCAATGAAAAAATAAAAAGATCATAGGTGCAGTCGCACGTCCTCACTCAACGTATTCACCAAAATGGCGACTCGGTTAAGGCAACATTTGTGAGTTATAATTAACAAGTATTACGATTATTAAAAACACTGAATAGACCGTACAATTAAAGTATACCAATTACACTATTGTTCCGATAACTTCATTCTCGAGTAGGCTTCAATGTTTTTCGATGAGGCAACAGGAAAATGCAGCTTCTGCGTGCAAAATAGAGCAGGGGACAAGCTTGGCGGCAGGACAAAGCTAAACAGCTGATTGGCCATCGGATATCACGTGGTTTATCTTATTCCCTCTTGTGGGGTGCCAGCGGTTTGTTCCCTAAAATGAAAAACACCGCCAGTTACCAAACTAGGGAAATTAAAACCCCGAAAACAATCAAATGCCCGCCAACACCTGTAAATCATAAAATAAAGCAAATCTATATAATTATAATGAATCTTTAACCCGTAAATTCACATTATACCTCATAAAAAAAAGCTAAAAAAACTTCTGCGATTAGTCGGTAATACAGTTATCTTTAATACCGTTGATCCAAAGGTGGATTTAATATTCAGTAGATTGGGTAGTAATATTGCCGCTTCTTTTTTTTTTGTGAATATAATAACAATATGCGGCGTACTGACTGGCATTTGTTATTACCCCTTATCAACCCCTTATCGCAGAACACATACCTAGGCATGCGATATGCACTCTGGTCGTGCAGTGCAGTGGTTGGCCGTGAAAATGAACCAACGCGTGCTATATTCTCAGCAGTCCAACGCTGCAAAAAAAAAAAACGCATCGCAACAATCACCAGCACGTTGAGCTGAGAGTCAGAGGCAGAGTCAAAAAAGGCTGAGGGTGCAGAGGTCTAAGCAGCAACGTTGAGTGGGTAAGCCGATAAATTTTAGTAAGTACAATTCCTATTTTATGATTTTACAATGCGACTATAAATAAAAAAACTTGATTTCAGGTCGTTTCATTTAATAAATACCAAGACAAATGAGAAGCGGATCGAATTTTCAATGTGAGATAAACATATCAAGATAACAATATCAAGAAGAATTCTATTAAAAATGAATGGAATAAAAAATGATTCTTCGACGAAAAAAAGAAAAAATCTGGTTGACCCATTGGTTTCCAGTTGCACCGAGTCAATATTACAGAAAAATCAACTGGTGGTTGTGCAGCCATTGAAAAATATCCAAGCATCGAAGACCTTGAAGATACCAAGAGTTAATAGCGACAATGTAAAGGTGGATTTTCCGAATAATCGCATCATAATCAACATCAAAGATCAAGAACCAGCTTTCAACTTTCTTGGTCTCCATGAGACACAAACAATTCGTATTCAGGACATGCCAATGTTTCCGCAAAATTTTGCTTTTGGTTTATTTGCGGATTTCAAAGCAGGCACCGAACTAAGCAGTGTATTTCCAGCCATAGGTGATACTGACGACGATCTGGCTCTGGATTTCCACCTGGAAAATGAGCATCTAAAATTAATGATGAAATTCAGCACAAGCAGAGATTCTGCGGTGGAGAATATGAGGAGAAAAGCACAGCAGGTAAGAACGAAATTTGAGAAAGTAATCAGCGTCAGAGTGAGTAAATTCATTGCAACGACTAATGCGAATAAACGTTTTTGCTTCTCCACAATGGTGTGCTCAAAATCGTCAGTCTTGCTCGGACCTGTATTGAGTTTGGACGTGAATCTTGTAAATGAAATTTGCGCCCGATACAGATTTGCATTGGACGTTCTGACTGAAATTGGTCTTCAAGGGCTAGACATTGAGGACGATCACGTGGTCGAATTGAAAGGGAGCATACTGAAAGTCATCAAATCTATTCCAGAGATGTATCAAGATGAAACTGCGACTTCCAGAGTGAAAATGACCAAAAAACGAGTCATAACTGATGACATAACTCCTGCGGAAGCTGAGGAATTCGTCGCTGAGCGCTATCTTCAATGCCTGGATGCATCTGTCAAACATTCAGCTGAAAATGATGAAGCAAATTATCGGGAAAGCATTCATAAAAATATTCTAAAACGTCAGCAAGGTACTAGAACACACATAAAGCACATACTGCAGCTACCAAACTGTCTACCGCCTTTGAGGACAAACTGGAAGTGGCAGAAGTCTGTTGAAGTGGATGCAAAGTCCATTTTTGTCAACAAAATTATTGATAAGACTTGTCACTGGAATTTTTTCGAAGAAAATAATTTACAAAAGATAAAACGCAAAGCCTGCTTCACCACGAAAGATCCGGAGATGCGTAAATCATCTATGAAGCATAAAATAATATATTGTCCACCACCCGCCGAATACCGAGTGGATTTGGCCAAGGACGGAGTTCAAGGGAAGTTTATTCCTAATACTCCGGCGCTGCGACAGGAAGTAAGTGAGAAGGAGCAGGGGTATTCACTCGACACTTATATTTCAGACATAGATGAATTTCTCTTCAGTCAAATTCCCGAAAATCGAGTGATGCCGTGCGCCAGCGTCAAGCAGGTAACGCGATTAACGCTGCAAGCTCTCGAAATGTGCGATTCAAGAGGGTCAAACACCGAAATGATCATTCAACCCATCATAAATAATTGCATGTTCAACTGGTGCTCCTTTGTTTCTGCAATTGCATCTCAACTGAGCGTTTTCTTGAAGGAGAAAGTGAGGGAGAACGAGTGGATGGTGACGAGATTGAGAGAGTGGGACGCGTATTTGATAATGAAGCCACGCATTTCCCATATCTACTTTTTACTGGTAATGCCTACAAAGCTCACCGAAGTGATTGCTGCGAAAATAGCAAGAAAAGCGGAAATATACTCGCACTACTCGATTGTTAAATTCACATCGTACAACGACGCGAAATTGGTGAATCTCATAAAAGCCGAGTCATTCTTTATAAGTATGATTTCACAGTGGTCCAGGCACTACGGCTTGACATTTCTCCAAGGTCTGGACGACCTGAATGTCTGGGCGATGACGAGGCTACTCATACTGGTGCACCTGGAAGACAAGTCCGGGACAGACAAGATTATGAGTTTGTTTCGCTACATTTCAATGGAAAAATTCTCAATGTTTTCAAACAATTCTAGGAAGATGAGAGGCAAATTGATCTTTGACCTGAGAAGCAGGTTGCAAGTTTGGGCTCATAAAAAACTAGTGAATGCAATGAATATGCCGAATTATGAAGCGATTGACAACGGCGCCGGTGGAGTCAAATGGAAAAATATGATGAATCCTTACACTGAGAAACCCGTTGACAGTCCAGCTCAATTAATCGAGCTCTACTACGTGGGTTATGCCACAAACAAATATGCCCAGTCCTTGCCCATTACAGAGATTAATTTATTGAAGAAAGTGCTCGAGTATGAGGAAAAGTTTCACAAGGTTGATGAAAAATGGTGTGGAATTGAGGAGAGAGACAAGTTGGATATGTATGAATTTCACGAATGGTCAAGAAGAGCAAACTGTGCAGCTGCCGATCACTTGAAGAAATATCTGCAAAGATTGTACGGAGATCAAGTGGACAATCACCTGTCTGAAAAAATAATTCATCGACTGAGTAAATTAACTTGGGATCAAGTTGCAACCCTCAAGTCGTCATCGGAGTTTGACCCAGCAGTGGGGAGAGTACCCAACGCTGGAGGGAAATTCTACACTAAGAGGATTAAAGTGATAATAGCGATTTTGAAGAAGAAAAATCTACTGGCTGCAACACCCGCGCTATCCATTGCGTCAATTCTCTCTTGGATAGATGACGACGGAGGGCTGCGAGTTGACATCTGCAAGAAAAATCAGCACGGCGGACTGCGTGAAATTTACATTTTAGAATTAAGATCACGAATTTTGCAGTTGATTCTAGAGGAAATTGCCCGAGCCATCTGTCAGGATGTGCCTATCGAGATGATGATGCACCCAGAGAGTAAAATGGTGATGCCGCAGTCACACATGTACGAGGCTGCGACGAAAAAAGCCAAATACAAACAAAATATATGCAGTTCCAACGACGCCAAGGTGTGGAACCAGGGTCACCATGTGACGAAATTCGCTCAGTTTTTGATTCGAGTGCTGCCAAAGGATTTTCACAATTTAATCGTCGGTGGTTTGAAGCAGTTTCTCTTCAAACGCATCGCGCTGCCGGACGGAGTTCTGAATAACACAGCGCCTAAACGCCGACTCCGCGATTTTAACCCGATATGCCTGATGTTCTGGGATGCCTTTGACGGTGCTAAGCCTGCTCCTTGGCTACACGAGGGCGAAACATTTCTGAGAATCGAGTCAGGCATGATGCAGGGAATCCTGCACTTTACTTCCTCTCTGTTTCATGCGTCTATGCTCATGCTGCGAAATAGTTTGTGGTGCAGAATCACTCAATCACACTCGATCGACAGTATCACCACAGATATGGTCAGCTCCGACGACTCATCCAGACTCACTGACGTCTTCTCCGACGACCTGAGCAACTTTGCGAGCGCAGTCGCCCTGACAAAGCTCGATCACATCGCAATCAAGTACTTTTCACCGATGTACGGCATCTGGATATCCCCAAAGAGTACCATGTGCACTAGCGGTGTCGTAGAATTCAATTCTGAGTTTTACTTTGGTGGAAATGTCTTCAGGCCAGCTATCAAGTGGGCCCTGGCGGCTCTGGGAGTCTGCGACGTGGAGAACCTGATTGAAAGGCAGGAGACTATGAACAGTCAGATCATGGAAATGCTGGAGGGAGGATCTGGCTTTCGGCAGGCAAGTGAGACACAATTGGCTCAACTGTTCCTTCACTACAGACTAATAGGCATGGAGACGAATCCACTATTTCTCGATTACGCAAACGTCTTAATTTCAAATCCCGATCCTGCTCTGGGGTTTTTCCTGCTAGATCCGCCACTCGCCGCGGGCTTGGCAGGCTTCAATTTTTCCCTGTGGAAAGCCATCTCGTCGCATCCGACATTAAACATGTCCTACGCCCGCCAGGCAAGGTTGCGCGACGTATCCACGACGACGAGCGGCCAGCTGACGAGAAGACTGCAGATCAAGTCTGGAAACAGGAAAAAAGTTGATGACATTATTGCGGCGGTTGAAAACACTCTGCCAAACTGGCACGAGCGTATCGAGGCAAACCCGTCAGTGCTCTACGGCGTGAGCACCGATTTGGAGTCATCGCTTCTCAAGACTATGGTTAAACTCACCTCGCCGAGTGTGATAAAGACGCTGGGAAGAGAGGATTCTGTGTTCAGTGCAACAGCCGCCGGGTCCTATTTAATTAACGGAATAGTGACCACGCTGCGCTCCATTTGGAGCCTCACCAGCGGCGCCAAAGCGAAAAAAGGACCGATCACGACCTCCCTCTGGGCGCTTGCAATCGCTCCCGTGCCGCATGTCAAGCCCCTCACCTTGACAGAGTTAAAAGAAATTTTTCCTCTGGCTTCTCAGTATGCAAAGCTCGATAAATCAATTGAAAACCTGAAGAAGTACCGTCTAATCAATTGTGGATCGGAGAGAGCACTGAAATGCCGTGTTCCAATTTTCCAGGACAATCCACAGCAGCTCGTTGATCTGGAGACTGTCGTCCGGTGGAAATGGTTTGGTGAAAAGTTACTGGCGTCGAAGCTAGTTGCTGATAAACTGTGGATTGCCTACAAAAAGTTGTATCCTTGGTTGAAAGACAGTCCTTTTGCAACGCTGACGAATCCCCGCTGTCAGTTTTCCAATCAAATTGAGCTGAGTAACTTTGTCACGGAGCACTCTGTCAAGCAGCGGTCCGTGTATCTGGCTGGGCCTCCGATGAGAGGAGTTTCCGCAGAGGATCTGGTCGTGAGAGCCATTGAAAACAATCAGATGCCAGGCTACACCCTCGAGAAACCTGCAGACAGTGCGAGCGATGATGGCGATACAGACAGCCTGCTGAGCGTCCTCGCGAGTATTCTCACATTTCCCCTGCACAGTGAGGTCAAGTTGGAGAAGATTTCAAAGAAGCTGATTGCCCACCGCGATCTGTGGGACGGGAGCGCAGTGAAACTGCCTTTGCGTAAGTTTAAAGTCGCGCTTATCCAGAGTTTTCTCAAACTCAAGCACCGCACGAAGGGCTCCAGGTTTGCAAGCCTAGCGAGTGCGCCGACGAGAAACTTGGCGTTACGGAATGTTCTGCAGAGTAGCAAAGTGGCGGTGTACGGTGGATTTGTGCCAACGGAGGGCACCAACGGCTGGAACGGTGACGGAGAGTGGGTAGGCACAGTTGGAGACACCCAGTGCCGTCTGCTCATTCGAAATTTCACACTCATCTCAATAACTACCGACGATTATTTCAAATTCCACGAGAATCAGTTGCTCCTGGTGTCGCTCCTCGAGGAATTCCACGTCACTGTCGGTCAATCCTCAATCACGGGCAACTGCTTTGACCTGAAACATTGTCAGATTACTCATCAGGGAAATGTAAATCAAAATACCAACTTGATGCAGCTTTACCCGCTGGATCTGAATCAGCTGCGTCTCAGAGTGACTGCTGATACAATCCGTTTGTTGTGTCGAGATAAAGCAACTGGTATTTGCTACACTGTAGTCGCTCATACCGCCGAGTTTGCTGACTTGAAATATCCAAAATCCGTCGACGAAAACGTGAACATTTGGAATTGTTGGCTGAATAACCAGAGCTTGGTGAGTTTGCGAGCTGAGGAGTATTTGCTGGGCTTGATGGATGAAGAAGAACACAAACACATTCACAAGCAGGAATTTAAGCAATTTGTCAGAGATTCCTTGGCTCCAGCGATCGTCAGAGCAGGATTAGACCTGCACCTTGATGTCGATGCATCTCCAGTTTGCGCCAGGCCAGAGTTTAAATCGTGCATCGATGAAAATATCGTGAGCAGGATGATTCTGAATTTAAGCAAAGTAAATCTTACTGGTGCTAATGAAGGCTGTTTCCCCGAGCTGCGCCCGCGCAGTCAAGTCAATTATTTCGATTTTTGTGATTATTTAGAGGGAAAAATTACAATGGATCACAGTGAGTCAGCTCCAGGAGCTGTGAAAAAAATTCACAGTTTGTGGGATGAGTATGCTCATAAAAATGTTGGAAAACTCTCAAAAATTGAAAAAAATATGCTGCAACAGCGCTGCTATGTTCCTAGAATTTCCAAGTTTATTCGAGTTATAGAGTATTATTTTGATCTGAAGTTTTTATCAAAAAGGACTGAAAATAATTGAATAATTCCCCGCATTTGAAATCACATGTTAATGTTTTATGATTTTTAATTTGATTACTCATATATGTTTTACGCATGTTCCTAAAGGTCAGTTATAGTTGTGAAACTATAGTATTACTAATGGGTCAGTTGACCAGATTAATCTTTGAAATATATCTATAAAAGATCTATTTTATTATAATTAAAAATATAGCTATTGTTAATATGATGAAGATTATATATATGTCAGATTTTATATATTGTTTATATGTCAGATAAATATAATTTTCTTACACCATGCATTTTTCCATAATTTTATATCCAATTATTTTGATAAAAGCACACACTTTTGTCGTTTATTGTCGTCGTCGTCGTCAACATCAACAAAAACGCGCGAAAAAAGCGACAGAGGCGCAACTGTTTGGGTGTGCAGTTTAGCTGCCATCTAGGATTTTAGTTTTAGTTCCTAAAGATAACTTCAGGTTACCTTTCTCTGACAAGCGTGAATTCATGTGTAGACCACGACGCACATTTTATTGCCCGCGTGTTTACGTCAATTGGCGATAGAAGTCACACACGAATGTATAGTAAAGTGCTCAAAGTAACAATAGTAAAAATCCAATCAGTTGAAAGTATGAAAAAAGAGAGAAAATAGATAATTAATTATCTGCAGAAAGTATTAAAAGCAGTTATAAGCATTTGTTTGGGCGACATAGAAATTCGGTGTGGCGCGCGCTAGTCAGTCAGGCGTCCGGGGGCCGCCATTTTCTTCCAGCGAGGGAGAGAGCTCCTAAGTGCATGTTCTTTATCAGTTGACGCATTTTATCGTGTCTACAGTGAAATTTTCCCGAATTTACAAGTGTCGAGTGATTGCATGACGAGCCTGCACTTGGATAATCTCAGCAACGTGTAGCTACGCCGGAAATTTGTCATGTGAACATGAAAAAAGATATCCAACTAACAAGCATCCAGTAGATAGGGGACGATTTTACACTAGGAAAAAGACAGATAAGAAAAAATTGTGACAGTTTTATATGCCGGGAGTTAGGCAACACCATCAAATACGTGACATAGTGTTTTTAAGTCGTGTGTGGTGACTAGAAAATCCATTTTGGTTTATTCGGATATCGTGGATTCACCTGACAGAGGTTAGTTCATTGACCAATACTTTTTTTCAACTACTGATTCCTACAGTAAAAGTGCACTTTTCTTGCGGATATCTCTTAAAGCTTATCATACACTCATAAGAGAGCACGCTGCATCCTAAACATGCACCGACCGCGCGAAACTCTGCGCGCCTTTCGCTTTATGTGGGGGTGTGAACAAAATATATATGAGTGTGTACACGCGTGTTCAATGCGCGCGCCCCTCTGCTCTCTGTATGTAGGTATGTATACTTTTTGAGCGGCGTTTGAACATCAGAGATTGTGGCTATACACAATGCAACAGTGGAAGCGCGAGTAACTTTTTTCTGCCGTTAAAAAAAATTTATTTACTATTTTTTTTTATCGAATTTCCAACCAATCCGGGTTTTTAGGTTATAATTAATTAATATCCAGATCAGAGAAAACATCAAATTTGTGATCTATAAAAAAAAAAAAACGTCATTAAATTTATATGCATAGAAAAAAAAAAAAAGTTGGACAATGAACAAATGGCAAAGATCGTGAATAATCTTACTTTGGGCCTTACGTAATTTTCTCAACATCACACAATTGCGCTTACATGAAAAAAAAATTAATTGTACAACAAAAAAACTGATTTTTCGTAAAAGAAACGTCGCATCGACTCGAAAAATCTAAAAAAAAAAAAAAAACAAATTGTGTAATTTTGACTTTATAAAGTTGACAAATTGGGCGCATTGTAAACAGAATCAAGCTTTCATTCGAGATTTCGTGAAACAGATGCAATGAGAAAAGAGGTCTCGGAGGGGATGAGAGTACATAGGCGCGAGAAGGGTGAAGAGAAGTCAAAGTGCCGGGGAGACGACGAGAGCTATGCTACGCTGAGTGTTGAGGGTGGGAAGTTGCTGGGACATCGATCGGGCCGGCCATTGCTTGCCATACTATGAGTCAAGATGCCATTCCGCCACGAGCGACCAAACTATTAAAGATACGCTGACTCTACACACAAACACATGCGCACGCATTTCTCTCATATCCTTCAAGGCATTTTCTATTTACTTTAGGTCAAGAAAATTACTAATAACGATTAAATCCATAAGAAAACACTTGAAACCCATCATCAAATGTCGACGATTAAAACAATTAATTGTAGGGTGAATGTTTTTTTGAGGAAAATTTTCACTACATGTCTATAATCTACATAGTTCAAATGACTTAATTAATAGAGAATTCTGGATTAGTTGGAGAGACTGAGACAGTTGTGCGCAAGCAAAGAACACAAGTATAAAGTTTTGCTTTAGGAGTATACGGCCCAGGCGAGAGGGAGAAAACTTAACTGAGTTAACTTTACTGCTGAGAAACGAAACTTTGTGCAAAGTTTAAGTATAGTCGCTATATACCCTTCGCCTGCTGCCCTTTTTTCACTATCTTTTCAGCCTTGCAGTTGCCAAACTAGCCACTATGTGCCATTCATCGGGATTTCATTATACTCTCCTGTTAAAACTATCATTTTCATAGTTTTGGACGAATTAAAAATAGTATACTATACATTTAAGGCTTGTTTGCAGTGTATAGGATCTGTAAAAAATGTTTTATAAAAGAAAAAACGTTTGATCTGTGTGTATTAAATTAGAAAAAAGCAAAAACCAATTTTCCTCATACTTCTCAACACGTCTCGAGCCAAACAAAGCTATATAGTTTGTATAGTTGACAATAATTAGGTGATTTTTGAATCATCTCCTTAGTTTCTGAGATTAGTTGGATACCTGAAAAATTTATTCAATGTTTAGTGTCAAAATTTTTTCTAAAAAACTGATAAATAGGTGTGATTTCTGTCGACTTTTCTTTTTTTTTTTGTCTGAAACTTACTCATGGGCTAGATACGGTTAAATCCTGTCGAAGGAAAGAAATTTGTCCTTTTTTTTTTGTTCTCTCTCGGCCAAGATGAGAGAGTAGGATTTTCCCTTAGCTGGCACAACATGTGCCTGGGTTTGCATACTCGATCGAATCCCCCTCTGAATCTTGCTGAACCAAGCACTGATGGCAATTTAGTCCTTATACATCCGCAGATACACCTACCCTGTGAATTTCATGATTTAAAATCTAAAAAAAGCACTGAGAATTTCACATACTTACTGAAATGACCAGTCGATGCTTGCCATGCGAGTAGTGGACTGGCAACATACAATAAAAGCGAGATGCGTATGAGATGGCGCCACATGCTAAGCATCCAGCATTTTCCGAACAAGCACATATATAAAAGCACGCACGGCTATCACGAGATCTTGTCGACACGTCGGCGTGTATCGCACACTTTAGCCCCTCCACTCTCAACAGACGACCGCCAGCGCGGATTGGCATCGGGAAAATGTCGTGAATCCATGTCAATATATTATTTGCACTCGAGTAATTCACAATTAATTTTTTTCCGCCCAAGGGTGAGGAGAGGGGGAGAGATATCGAACCAAGCGACACAACGCGATTAGTTAATAATCGGTGTCTCCATTGAATATAAGCTGAAAACATCGGTCTTCAACGTTGACCAACGCCAGTCAATCTACACACACTTCTAAAAACATCAGCCCCAGCCAGCGGTACCCTCTGAATCCAAGAATCTCCGCCTGTGACACCTTGCCGGCACTTATATTGTCCTTTCTCTTCTTTCCGGTAATCTAAATCAATTTTTTTCATTGTGCAACGTTATTTCAGTTATTCTGGGTGTTGATTTCAAGTGATTTTTCAAACGCAAATTTACCGTTGGCCAGTGAGAAGCCGGCGCGTTTTGAGGTAACCTCAAAGCAGATTTATTCCGTGTTTAGTCCTACACATTCAAGCCACTCCAACTTTTCACTTTCACCGCTATTATATCAAACATTTACAATATTTATACATCAAACGCATTATTATTACGTGAACAATATCCATCTGCAATTGTGTGCAGGTTCAAGTATACCTATATATATACCCCTGCAAATATAGATATATTATATATTACATGGGGTGTATATATATATACACACGTATATGGATTGTGATCAAGTTGCAATTAGTTTGGCATTGTTTCACATGTTTAATATCCCATAATTGTTGTGTGTGTGTGTGTAGTATTTATTGAAAGTTGATGTTTTTGTTTTTTTAAAGATTGTTAATAATATTTTTTGATTTGATTTTATTTTGTTGCAGAGGACTGTAAACATCGTTCGTGATGTATTGGAGATTTTGCGATTCATCTTTAAATATTTATGAAAAGCTGGTATTGCAGAAACAATTTGTGTGATGAAACGTAATTATTAAAAGTGCGGTGTTAGAATTTGCAAATAATATATATGAAGTTTGTGATTCTGTGAGAACAATACAGGATTAATAAGAGACATTGAAGTCGTGTGTGGTTAAAAAAATATATATATATATTTATCAATCAAGAGACGGAGTGAAAAACAAAAATAAATAAACATAGGGGGGCTGTCTGACCGATGGACAAACGGAAGATGTTACCGAAACGCCCTCGAATGGATCCGATGAGGCCAGTTGCCAATGGGCCAATCCAAACTCGGCCGTTGGTTGCTCTGCTTGATGGACGTGATTGTTCCATTGAAATGCCCATTTTAAAAGACGTTGCAACAGTAGCATTTTGTGATGCTCAATCCACGTCGGAAATTCATGAAAAGGTAAAAAAAAAATAAATAGAATAATAAATTTGTTGTATGAAAATGTCAAAAGTTACGTTGGGTTTTTAATGTTTTTTTTCTTGCTTTCTTTAGGTACTAAATGAAGCAGTTGGAGCATTGATGTGGCACACGATTATTCTCACAAAAGAAGACTTGGAAAAATTTAAAACATTAAGAATAATTGTGAGAATTGGCTCGGGAGTGGATAACATTGATGTCAAAGCGGCCGGTGAGCTTGGAATAGCAGTTTGCAACGTGCCTGGATATGGAGTTGAAGAAGTTGCTGATACAACTTTGTGTCTTATTTTGAACCTCTATCGGCGTACATATTGGTTGGCAAATATGGTTCGAGAGGGTAAAAAGTTCACTGGACCTGAACAGGTAATAAAAAAAGGACAATATTCAAGTGTAGATGGTGGTTAAATTAACTATTGAATTTTCTGTGATTTAGGTAAGAGAAGCAGCACAGGGTTGTGCCAGGATACGTGGAGATACCCTGGGAATTGTTGGATTGGGCAGAATTGGCTCGGCAGTTGCATTGCGTGCCAAAGCATTTGGATTCCTTGTCATGTTCTATGATCCTTATCTTCCCGATGGCATCGAAAAATCTTTAGGATTGACCAGAGTTTATACACTACAAGATTTGCTCTACCAATCGGATTGTGTCTCACTGCACTGTACTTTGAATGAGCACAATCACCATTTAATTAATGAATTCACTATCAAACAGGTACAAATAATTGTTTTCTTTTTTTTCTTTTGTATACAGACTTTATATTGAGAATTTAATCGTATAATTGGTTTATTTAGATGAGACCTGGAGCATTTTTAGTAAATACCGCTCGAGGTGGATTGGTAGATGATGATGCCCTAGCGGCAGCACTAAAGCAAGGAAGAATTCGGGCTGCCGCTCTTGATGTCCATGAGAATGAGCCATATAATGTCTTTCAGGGTCAGTCCAATGCGCAATGTGAGTTTTAACTAGCTTCGCTTAACAGTCTTACATTCAATTAACATTTAGATCAGTTATCAGCCCTAGTCCCCTCACAAATCACTACTAATCTTTATAAATAATTGAGTGACGGCCTTACTTTACGCCTTGGCCCCGGGGTATTCTCATCTATCCGGTTGAAAATAAACATTACACTCTTTCATTTCCTTTTTTTTTGATGAATTCTATTGGAAATATAATTCAATTTCGAGATATTTTACTTGATTTTGACTCACGCACGCTCGCAGGGAATGATTTATCTATTTAAAACATATGTATAAGTAGATAAATCAGTTTTTTATTCATCAATTTGAAAAATTTTAGACTTTATTTGGGGGGAAAAAAATGAATCAAGTTTTTGAAAGAAAAACTTAATGAGAATACCCGTTTGATTGAATTAGTTGGATTTAAGTGATTTAAAAGTTAAATAAATATCTTATTGATTTAATTATTTGTTTATTGATAATGCAGGTCCGCTGAAGGATGCTCCCAATTTGTTATGTACACCTCACGCAGCATTTTACAGTGATGCGAGTTGCTCAGAATTGCGTGAAATGGCGGCAAGTGAGATACGACGAGCTATTGTTGGTCGTATTCCTGACTGCTTAAGAAATTGTGTGAATAAAGAGTATTTCCACAACTCAACCGGGTAAGAATGTTAAAAATAAATGATTAAATTCATCGAATGAAATATTAAAATGTCCGAGTGAAAGCATGAAAATTGAAAATATAGTTTTAATATATAGTGTTAACGAATTTAAACTCTTTTCAGCAGCTACCCAGAAGCAATTAATGGCGGATATTATTCAGGAGCTTTGCCTATTCAACAGGCACATTCAACAACTCCTCACGACTCAGCGCCACCACCACCGGGTGGACATTCCGGAGTCGGAGTGGCAAGCAGCGGTGGTCCAAACTCATCGGCAGCCGGTGGCAATGCTGGAGGCCCTCCAACAGGTCCTACGGTAGGTGGTGGTGGTACTGGAGGTCCTGCCACAGCTCCACCTTCCGTTGGATTGCCCGGAATACCACACAGCATAGTGAGTGAGCCTGATCCTCGGCCGAGTCCGCCTGCTCCGAGTCCTCGTTGACCCTGAATCCCGCAGCATCATCACCAAACATCAGAGCAACCATCACCATCCTCTGATTTTATCTCCTTTTTCCTTAGCCATTCATATACATGATGAGTTTTACGTATCAACACAGTGCATACACTACTACACAATTTTTGACACACATTAATTCATAGCATAACATAGAAATACACTATGATTACTGTGAAAAATTATTTGACTTACCCACATCTTGACATTTAACGGTGACTGAAGAAAACAAAAAAAATTAACAAGTCAATCTTTTTGGATGAGATAATTATGGAAATTTAAAAAAAAAAAAAAAACAGGCTTCATTATGGCGTGTGACCATATGTTTATTATTATTATTATTATTATTATTATTATTAATTATTATTATCATAGTAACAACAGTGCGCATTCAATTTGTTGCACAATTGTATTCCAAAATCTGTCCGCTGCTTCCGAATGAAAAAAAAAAAAACAAAAAAATACAAAAAAATACAAAAAAAAAAAACAAAGTTAGAGAGAAAGATTCAAATAGAATGCAAGTACGTGTGTGTATGTATGCAAGAGCGGGAGAGAGCAAAATGAACGTGTGAACTTTTATGTGCAAAAGGTGATGGAGGGTTGAGTCAAGAAAAAAATTTAAAAAAAAATGAAGAAATATGGAAAAAACGTAGAAAGATATTAGGATGGGAGAATAATAATTGAGAATGAGCGTGTTTGCAAGTTTGAATATAAGAATATACAAACAAAACAAAAAAATATAGAAAAAAAAAAAAAAAAAAAA
>MVJL01006533.1:0-24706 GCA_002156465.1 Macrocentrus cingulum | reverse complement strand
TAAAAATTGAAGGTAAAAAATTCAATTTTATGGATTTTTGGTATCTAACAGACATGAAAAAAATTATTAATTTATTTGTTTATACTTTTAATTGATTAAATAAATGTTTAAATAGTGATGGATTTGAAATTATAGGTTTGAGTAGATAATATCTTACTTGTATTTAATTAGGGACATTGCAGTAGGACTTCAACTAGGGAGGAAAAAATTTCATCTTTGGATATGAATAAAAACACCACTCAGAAAACCCATTTTCCAGGCCTCCTGCACGGAGTGCAAGAGGTGAACGATCATCGATGACTGGAACCTCAAATAAGTCAAGATCCCGAAGTCTTCCTCACGCTCAGGAAAAAAGGTTATGCCTCCTCATCGTGGCTGTATCGACTCAAAATTTGAGTGAGAGGATGTGAAGATATACTACAGAAATGATCCTGTGAAGTATGATCTTAATTGGAACCACGAACAATTTCGATTTTATTAAATTTGAAACTAAGTCGTGCTGCTGAGAAATGAAACCATTGGCACGTCTCTATCTAGCGGCCAACATGAAAATTAACGCGGCGCGCTCAGTTGAATCAGACGGAGTAGAGGAAGACGAAGCTCAACAATTATAACCTACTCACGAATACTAAAAATATTTTCACCACAGGGGTTTATATATTTCGCCAATGCAAAATATATCAAAAATTCGTTTTAAAACAAATTTTAAATCCGAAAAAAATTTTTTTTCTCTTCAATTTTATTACTAAATAAATACTAATATTTTTTTTTTAATTTTAAATAACAATTAAAATAATATTCTGTCAAGATATGACGGAAATTCAATGTTTAAAGTGTCGAAAATTGTAAAAAAAAAAAAAAATTTTTTTTTATTATTAATATTCAGATAATAATAATTTTTTACGTCAGAGTACGGCAAAATTTTTTTTAATTTATGTCATAATAAACTTGTTGAATCAACTGCATCGAAATAATCAAAATTTCGCTTTTACCCGAAAAAAACTTAAAAAACTTTTTAGGAGATGATCAGACAAGTTATAAATGACTTTGACCACAAAATTTCCCGACTCAACGACCAACAAACAACTTTAACTACCTTAAAGTACTAAAAACTTGGATAATTGACAAGAATAAATGTCCCTAAAGGACAAAAAAAGAATTTTTACGGGTCAAATTGACAAAGTGCCAGGCTTGCAGATATACAAATAAAAAAAAAAACTAATAAATAACCCCCAAGATATTTTATTTAAAAATACCTTTCTCGTGTGTAAAACAAAAAAATAATAATAATAATGAAACGACTCCAACTCGGGGATTTTTCGAAGCAGAAGATTTGACGCTGGCAATTCATTTTTTCCTCGCAACGCCAGTAATAACACCTCTAAAAGTCACTCTGAATAATTTCCCTGTTTTTTCCACCTCTAAATTCTACGGCTGATGCAAAGAGTTTTTAATTAATGTTGGTAAACAAGCTCTAAATGAGATTATTCATCGGTAAAATCATTCGCTCAGTTTGTAATTTATTGCTATGATGACTCGATTTTTTTTTGTACAGTAAAATTGGATCGCTCGATGAAGTTGTGTTGCTTGTGCCGCGGCGAATTGAACGGATTAGCCGAGTCCGCGATGTAAGAAGGGTTTGTGTGAGCTAGTCTACGTGAAGCTATCTGATGCCTTGTTTTCCGTCTCACGATCGATCTACCCCGCATCAACGATCACCCCCAAATCGAATTACTAACTTAACTTAGTCTCACCATACCATATACTAGCCGTCATTTAGTTGACAGGAGTATCGAAACTTATCGAATTTTTTTTTTGTTCTCGGGTTTTTTTCATCGATAAAAAATAAGAACTATCCAACTAATTCAACTAATCTACCTTTTACTATGATTTCAATTGATTGAATAATTTTTTTCAATTATTTTTTAACCGTCTCTAAAATTTTGAAACTGAGGATGATTGACGTGAGGAAAAAAATGTTTTTTTTTTTTTTAAACATTTTTTGAGACATACAATTAGTATTTTGTTTTTATAAGTAAAATAATTATTTCTGGATGTTTGATACTTGAGATTTCGCAGTTTTTACATTTTTTTTTTTTTTAGTTTGTTGCCGATAATTGGTTAAATAATGAAAATAACGGAAAATGTTATATAAACTAAAATATCGAGAATTTTATTTTCTATAAAAAATATAGAATAATTTTTTTTGAAATTTTGCCGCATTTATGAGATATTTTGAAAAATAATAATTTAAAAAAATTTCTGATATCTCAAAAAGTAAGGGAGATATGAAAAAGTTTATTCGACATTTTTTTTAGGAAATTTTATTCCCAATCATTTAATTCTTATAATATTTTATGATATTTTGCTTATTTTCTGAGTTATCGTGAAAAAATTGAAAAAAAAAATTACAAAAACGACCATATGTCTAAAGAGTTGTATCCTTTACTATCCAAAAATTTATTTTAGATGCGTTAACATATTATATCAACATGTTACTAAATTTTCATCAAGTGAAACATGAATATTACTCAACAAATAATGCTCACGCCTTTTGGACGTAAAAAAAATTTTTTTCCAATAAATTTATCCATTAGGTCCTTAAAAAAATATCTAAAAGTTAATTATACTGAAAAACCACACTTTAATATTCAAATCTCAACTCGAAAACTCACGTTCGCAGCCTTTTCACTGAGTAAATAAATTCCGATGACAAAAAACACAAAAAAAAAATTTTTTTTGCATTCTAATCGTTTTAAAATTTGTTTCTATTTTTTTTTTAGAGCTTTTAAAAGCATCTAGATGTAACAATAGAGTGTTTAAAGGTTAATTTGAATATAAAACCGTGTCTAAACGTAATCAAGATATTTTTTTTCGTCGAGTAAAATGGAACAGACCGAGAAAATTGGTGTTTTTAATCTTGCTGTTCAATCGGGAATACAATCAGCTGATGCAATCATCGACCAGCGAGTGAATATAATTGTAATGACAGGTAATCGATCAGAAAATGGTCAGTGCAACGATTTTATCACGTATTAACGATTTTTAGTATAATTTATAGCAAAAATAAATGGACAAAATAAATTTAGTTGGATATTACTCACCAGACGTACCGAATTGTCTTCATCTTTAGGGCCGTTGAATTTTCTTTGCACTTGTAAGCCAAAACTTGTTTTACACTACTCACATCGACCGAGGGAAACCTTGATGTCACGTAAGCTGTAAGCAAAAAAAGAAACTAATATGAGTGCTGTCACTATCAGAAGCCACGTTTCTGTGTGCTTAAATTTCACCTGTTCAACCGAATTCAAAGCTAATATCCTGATGATTGAAAGTTCTAATTAGCCGTTTGTAACGGTTAATTTATGATATTGAAGGGATGAAACATTTTCCGATTAATTAACACAGATTATTTGACTCGATATCACTGACACTATCGATTTTACATGATAATATCGTGTTTTCCACATATTTCACAGAGGAAAAATGTAAAAAAAAAATTTTTTTACATTATATCGTTTAAAATATAGTGTATTTTAGCTGGGAAATTTCTTTATCAATTTTTTTTTATGGATTTAAGGTAATAAAAGTGGATTAAAACATAATTAATTGGGGCATTAATTAAAATTTTGTTTTTAATATTGTTTTTTTTTACATAACTCGGTGGCTAATAAAGGTAATTAAAAGATTTTGAATTCAAATTATAGGAAATTAAATTTTCTATAAAAAATATGCTTTGAGTTTTTTCGATATTTTACTTAATTTTTGAGATTTTTGATTTTTGAAAAAATCAAAATTTTAAAAAATTTTAAACCGCTTAAAAGTGAAATGAAATAGAAAAAAGTTTTGTGGACGTTTTTTATAGAGAATTTAATGCTCTAAAATGTGGATTATGATTTTTTTTAATTATTCCGAGTAGATCGAGAGATATTGCAAAAAGAGTCTTTTAAAACCATGTAATTTTTCATTTTTCTCACAAAAATAAATTGAGAAAATGCTAAAAATAGTTGTTTCAGTGCTTTATAAACATAAAAAAATTGACTAGATGAGAGCCAAAGAAAATAAAATAAATAAAGTCGTCATAAAATGGCGTAACTACTTGATGAAATTTTCTGAAACGTAAAATACTGATATATATTAAGTAATAAAAATACGGTTATATTGCATTTAACAACTGTAAAACCTATTTTCCTGTATTTTTACTATTTCCGTTAGTCGTATTATCCAACAGAAACTTGGCAGAGATGAATTGACCCCGGCAGAAAATTCCTAATCAATTCCGACGGAAACTCTAAACCGTACAATTTAAAATCAAATCACGTCTCTGAGACTAACAAGGCGTATAGAAAAAATTATTTTGCTGTTTTAAATGATAATATCTTCAAAACTATTGAAAATAAAGATTTTTTTTAAGAGATCTTTTTTGTAGAGAATTTTATTAGCTACAAAAAAGGTCCTTAACATAATTTGTCTAACTCGCATCCTTATCAAGATATTTGCAATTAAAACATATCCAACTTTTTTCAACTAAAAGAGCTTATGTAAAAAATTATGGCTTTTTAAAATTAAAATATCTTTAAAAGTATTGAAAATATCGATTTTTCTTAAGATATCTTTTTTGTAGAGAATTTTCTTACCTACAAAAAAGGTTCTTAACAAAATTTATCTAACTCATATCCTTATCAAGATATTACGAAATAAAAAGATTTGAATTTTTTAACGATACGCCCTTGTGATTTTAGACACGCGATGGGTTTGTTTGAATTGTACGATTTTATCCAAAGATACTAAAATAAAAATAATATGCTCAAAATCTAGGGGAATAATCGGTGCAGAGTTGATCATCAACTCGAAACTTCAATAAAAAAATTATACCTTTAATGTCACCGATATCAACGACTTTGAGCACATTACTGATGCCACTTGACCTTTATTTGTCATAAGAAAAACATTAGCAATGTCTAGGGTAAAATAATTTTTTTCTCACTATTCTCGCGTGCAATTTCATATAATTATATCTGAGCTTGCAGTGTAATAAAACTTAAAAACACGCAAGACTCGCATTACTTAAATTTATTTAGTGAATTTATCCGATTGCAGAGTAACTGCTATAGAATTAATGAAATTACAATTTGTATCCTTCTTGACAATAAAATATAATTTAAATTTTTTTAAAAACTTTTCAAAATTTTCAATAAAAAAATAAAAATAAAAAAATTGAGAATGCGAAAAAAAAATTTTTTTTACGACAACATCAACATTAATAAATCGGCTTTAAGGACTAAGCATATACTCAGTTTATTATTCCTTTTTCGAAGGATTGGAACTACAATTTTAAAAAATTACGTATTTTCCCGATTTTTCCTATCATTTTTAGAAGAAAAAAAATCGAAAAAAAAAAAATTTTTTTACGACGCTATCAACATTAATAAATCGGTAATAATTTTCAAAATCTACTAATTTTTTCGATTTTTTCCACTTCTTTATTTGAAAAAAAAAAAAAAGTCTAAAATTTTTTTTTTTCATCTACAAGCCATTTTGTTTTACTAAAAAAATTTTTTTCTATTTCAAAATGTAACAAAATCCTTCTTGATTAAAATAGCATTCGATTTTTTTTTTTTTTTTTTCAAATAAAACACCCTCTGGTCGGAAAAAAGCCCTCAGAATCACATGAATATTTCTACATGTCTAATTTCCCCTCTATTTCCTTAAAATAACACTCTAAAAATATTCTTAAAGCACAATTTAACATATTCTAACAATATAATAATAATAATAAACTGTTCCCCACAAAAAAAAAAAATAAAAAAAAAATTTTTAAGCCTAAAACAATTTCTTTTTAATTCAATTTTTAAGCTCAATAGTTTAGAATAAGTGGAAAAAATATTAAAATAATTATTTAAAGTTTAAAAATAAATTTTTATTATAATTTAAATTTTTTCCCCCGAGCTCGATTTGGTATTCCGAGGGTCAAAAGCACGTGGCAAAGGAAGAAAGTGAGTGAGAAGCAAGGGAAACAAATACATCAAGAGAGAAATGGACGAGAAAATTCAGTGAAAGGACTTTGGGTGGGTTAGGTTACCCTCTCGGGACAGGCATAACTCGTCTATCTCTCGAGCCTCGCTCCGCGTAACCAAGACGATTGGAAATACCAAAGGGAGGATGGCATTTACTTGGCCGATATATCGCGATATTGCGTGCACGTCGCTTTCAATTACCAAAATACCGCGTGCATGATTTCACCCTATATCTTTCCTGCGAGACAAAACAACCAAGGTTATCACCACACAACCCACACTGCCTTCATCAGGCATACTAATGCTCTCTCATTATCACCGCGAACTTAATAAAAACCTTTGAATTAATGGAATTTTTAATTGACGGCGATGAAAAAATTTTTCCACTTCCCTTCAACCCTCCGACAATCGACATCCAAGTCTGTGCAGTGGTAATTTCATTTGATTTATTTAAAAACAATTGAAATTTCAAATTTTCATTTACTTAAACTGAAAAAAACATTTTTTTTTTTGAAATTTTTGAAGTGGTATCTTTTAAATGTATCATTGTTTGTGTGATTTTTCTCATTTTTTTTGCGATAACTCAGAAAATAAGTGAGATATCGAAAAATGTTATATGAGTTAAATGATCGGCGATAAAATTTCCTAAAAAAAACGTGGAATACATTTTTTTGTATCTCTGACAGTTTTTGAGAAATTTTTATTTTTTAAAATTTTTATTTTTCAAAATATCAAAATATCTCGAAAATGAGATAAAATTGCGAAAAAATTTACTCTACATTTGTTGTGTAAAATTAAATTTCCAATAATTTAAGTATCATAAAATTTTTCGTTATCTCGATTAGTTGGCGAGTTATCATTAAAAAACGAAAAAAATCGTAAAAACGACAAGATTTTCGAAGGGGACCTTTGAAAATTTGACTTAAAAACGTGTTTTTTCTTCATTAAACATCATAAAAATAATTGTTACACTTGAAATAAGTTGAAAACAGCTGAAAAACGTTTTTGGCTGACTTAACGTAGGTTATACTACTTAAAAAATATTAAAGTAGCTGTAAAAACCATTTTAAACGCTTTTTCTTAATTTATAAGCCTCGATATGGCATATAAACGACCCTAAAATAATAAATATCTTTCTTAGAAATATTTAAAAAATTTACTGTCAACTTTTATAAAAAAAAAAAAAAAATTTATGTATTTTTTTGTTCTCCATAAAATGAAAAATATATATAGTAAGAAACATATTGTTTTTAATAAACATTATTATTTTTTTATGAGTCTATAAAAATTAATATTTTGCTGTTAACTCTGCTAATATTTTGTACGCATCGCGGCACTATTATTGCGATCGTGCACGAATGTCGAAAATTGAATTTCCTGAAAAATGTATTAGCTGTCTGTGGCAATAATTTCCAAGATTAAAAAAAAAATTGATTAGAAATAAATTTTTTTGTCCCGATATATCCGGATACTTCATCGCAAAAAAAAAAAATAATAATAAAAAGTTCATTTTTCCTCGGCAGATTAAACTTTCACAATTTCCGATTCATTTTATTCCTTATTTTTACCTCCCCCCCCCTCCTCTTTTTTATTTTCAATCTTTGCAAACTATTTTTTAGACAATTTTCCAATTCCATCAAATAAAAAAATGATTAAATCCAGAGATACTGCTTAGAAAAAGAAAAAAAAAAAAACGAAATGTTCATTGAGCTGCAAGACTTTTATTGGCAATCCCAGTGGATTAAATGTCGCAATATCTATTTCACATAAAAAATAAATAAATAAATAAATAAATAAATAAATCTGCATTAAAAAAAAATTTCGTTTTCCCAAAAAAAAAAATAGAGAAAAAAAAATGAATAAAAAAATTTTCATTCAAATTTTCCATATACTATTCAACTGTAATATATAAAATTAATTCTATGAGGCAATTTTATATGGCAAACTCCAAGGAAACGATATAAGAGTCGAAGCTAAAAGCCTGAAGGATCTCGAGAAACCTCGAAATTGAGTTGAGTTATTTGCCGAGTAAGTATAACCCAACGCGCGCACTATTCCAAGTGAATTTATATCTTCAAGAGGGGAAAAAAATATGAAAAAAAACAAAAATAAAATAAAATGAAACAGTTACTTTCAATACTTTTCCCAATGAACTAAAAAATTTTAATTAATTTTTTACCCCCCTCCTCTCATAAAATCAACATCGATAAAAAGTAATAAAATTTAATTTCTCCAACTGCGCTGACATTTATCTTGACAAGAAAAAAATCTCAAACAACAAAAGATATATATATATATATATATAAGCGTATATAAGCGAATAAAACCATCGAGAGCCCGTAAGACAACCAATTAGTCTGAGAAACTTCTTTTTACAGTATGAGAAATGTCGATAAAGAAGAAACGACAAAAAATAAACAAGAAAAAAATATTCACTTCAAATGAATGTAATTAAATATACTTTTTTTACCTAAAGAAAAAAAAAAAAAAAAAAACCTCCAACATTAAATTAAAGTCGTTGATTTATGGAGACGAAGAGTTATTTAGAAGCGATAAAACAGATTAAAGTCAAGTTGAAACATAGGTAATAAAGAGGAAATATTTGAGTGAAAACTCAACTAATCCTACTGTGTTTTCCAATTAAATGCATTCCAGCGAGGTCTCACACATTTAAGTGCACTACGTGATTCTTGCAAACTTCAATTAAATCTTCTGCCAGACCTATAGGTATATATGCATATACTTATAACAGATCTAAATTGGTCACAACTCGTGTGTGTAAAGACGCAAAACACATTGTAGTTCAAGTTGTCGAGTGAACAAATGATAATTATATCTGAGAAAAATATTTAAAAATATATATATTACGTTGGCAAAAATTATTTAAATAAAATTATCGCCTTTTTATTAATCAATTTTCAATTTTTATCGAATAATTTTAATCCATGTAATTTAATTAAATCCAATTATCAACATTTAATTAATTAGTAAATTAAATTCTTTATTTTTTAATGTATATTTAATTTTTTTAAAATTTGATTTATCGTATGTATTTTTTTGTTTTTAAGGCGTTGAGGAAGGAAAATATTTTATTTGTGATTTTTGGAAGAGTTCTATTGTTCTATTCTATGAAAAAAACTATACCCGACGCAATTTTATGTAAAAATTTTTACTCACTGCACTCCTTGAGACGTTCGCACTGATTGAAAACCCGGAAATAACTGTCCGTTTGCGCGAAAAGTCCGGTACGCTTGGAGTACTTGCTTTTTGATATCTCTGACGTGTACTGATATATCAGCGAAAAATCGATATTCTCGACGTTTCGACCACGTTGGTCAGTTTTTCCCGGACACAGTGAGTTGAACATTTTGTACATTGCTATTTTTTTGCAAATAATTTTAAAAATTCTGGGGTATATCATCGAATTATTCAATGAAATCGACGTTTTTTCGGATGAAAATTACATCATCTACTTTTTCGGTGTAAAACATATGATTTTTACATGCAAACGTCGTCTTTTTTTGATGCAAACAGCATCATTTTCGATAGAAACAATGTAATTTTAGTTGAAAGTATTTTTTTATTTTATGTAAAAATTAGCAAAATTGCAATATACAAAAAATTTTCACTCACCGCACTCCTGAAGACGTCTGAACTGGCCGAAAACCCGAGCAAAACTGACAATTTTCGTGGGGAAAGTCCGTTGAGCCTGACTTTTTCGATAACAATTTAATTGATTTTTTATATCTCTGTGACGTATAATGATAAGATAGTGGGCACTGAAAAATCAATACTTTCGACACGTCAGTCAGTTCTTCCCGGGCTTTCAATCCGTGCAGACGTGTCAAGGCACACAGTGCGTAAAACATTTTGTACATTGCTATTTTTGAAAATTATTCGCTAATTATTTTATTATTTAAATAAATTCAACATCTATCGATATGAAAACAACATAATTTCCGATGCAGGCCACTTATAATTACTCGATGAAATGGCCGTCTTATCGAGTGAAAATCTCCTAATTTTTCGGTGCAAAATCTATGATTTTTCCATGCAAACAACATCTTTTTCCGTACAAACGCAAATTTTTCTATTTTAATACAATCGACGTATAATTGTACTTGAATGTTACTTGGAACTATGTTTTTATATTTTTATGAATTTTACACACTCCTTCATGCGAAGCTTATATTAAAATTATTAAAAGGGATCTGCTCTATGATTGTACTATCTATTTTTTTCTTCGAAATCGTGTGGTTTAAAAAGCACTAGTCTGTTGAGCGAATCTTCGAGGTACGAAGAAAAAAAGAAGAAAAAAAAAAGTAGAGAAAAGAATATATATGAATCATCTACTCGTATTTCACGACCCGTGAAGCATGTCTTTACTTTCCTTCCTCCAGGGAAAACTACGTACAGTATGCTTAGAAAATTGGAAATGTGTTTTTCTACGATAAAACACAAATATTATTTAACTGGGATAGCATGAGACAAAAAAAAATATTTTTTACTGCATAATTTATAACTAAAAATTAATATAAAATTTTTTTTTAAGAATTGTTAAATTCAGTAAGGTGTTTATTTTTTATGTGACGGATTTTTTTGTGGGATATTCAAGTTATTGAAGAATTAAAATTGAATTTATAAACTTACATATAATGGCTTGAACTTTGGTGCGGTCCAGGGCAGGCTTCACCGGCCTCTCAGTCGCAGTGCCGGCTCGACTCCACCGCTGTCCTGTCACTGAGCACGTTGCCAACTCAGTCGGGCTGAAAAGTATCGCTGCAAGTCCTCGAGTAAGTTTCCGGTAGTCGCTCCACTTGACTGCTCGCAATTGCTCCTCACACACGGCGATTCCTTCGCCCAAATGCACCTGCAAAATAATTCACATAATTCACTATTAATTGAATAAAAATTTTCTATAATTAATTTATTATATCAGTCGATAAAAATGCCTGTAAAATCGTTCAAAAAAAAAATTTATTGTTCAAAAATACAATTTACATTAATTTTTTTTTTTTTTTAGGAAAATTTAAAATTCTTCTAGGACATAACCTCTGAGGTTTTTTAACAAAAAATAATTGATTTCTCTTAGAGGAGAAAAGAAATTTTTTATAGCTTCATTTTTTTTTTCAGGAGTTGAGTTTAAAATTCAAGTTTAAACCCAAACTGAACTATACGATGAAAATTCAAGATTTCTCGAAATTTTTGGCAAAATAATCAATTTCTCTTGGAAAAAAAAAATGTTTTTCAACCAGACTTATTTCCCCAGATTTTATAAAAAAATTCGAATTTATCCAAATTTTTTTTTTTTTTTAACTTTAAAGTTTAAGTTTGAAGGTTTAAAATATTTCAAAAACTTTTTTCAAATAAAATGGATTTTTTTAAGGCTTAAATATATATATATTTTTTTAATTATCGAGTTTTTCAAAACTCAATTTTTTTATACATAAGCTTTTTCGCATTTTTTTTTTTATAATGTGAGCTCTTTTTTAACTCTTCAAAACTGATTCTTCATGCAGAGCTTTTTTTTCTAAACAAAAATTTATTATTTTCATGTTTAAAAATTTGAAATAATTTTTTTTTTTTTTAACGAGCATTAAAAAATTTTTTTTATTACACTACAAATTAACTGAACATATGTTGTGAGAAAAAGCATTTACACTTGAATGTAAAAAAAGTGATTATTGATTTCTCATCAGAGTCGTTAAAAAAGTGCAATTTTTTTTTTCTTGTATCCGTAGATTTTTTTCACAGATGGGTCATATACAGAGACAGCACAGTATACAGGGAGCTTCGAAAAGAGCCATAAATCTCTCACGTGGATAAAACAGCACGGATGAAGCTATCCATTGCATTTTCTGCAATTCGTATAAAAACTCTTGCCAGAGGATTTATCACGTATATCGCGTCGATTTTGTACAAATACCACTGCGTTTAATTCGAAAAACTGTCCCTTTAATATTTACCAGTAGAAAATTTTAATTTATTTACTATCTCCACTATAAATATCCCCACAAGATATCTTAACTAAAAAGAATTTTCAACAAATATTAATTTTTATAATAAAAAAAAAAAATTTTAATATTTTTTTTATTTTTTTCTACAAGAATTAAAAAGTGGTAATTTTATACAGCTATTAATATCACAAAATTATACAACATAAATTAAAACTGTCTACTTTTTTACGCCAGATTTTTGTATATTTTTTTTTTTTTCAGTGTCAAAACAAAATCTCTCTTAGACAAGAGAGGAAAAAGTATATTTAAAGCAAAGTTGAAACTTGCCACGTCAAGCTCAACTGTGATTGACATGACTGCGGTGCTGAAAAACGATCATCATGTAAAAAAGATTGCATGTTCTTGAAATATACCAGAGAGGCACTTGCCTAACGTCTCGGCGAATTGTTAATTGATCTGTCAGTTTCAATTTTGATGGAGTCAGAGAGAAAGAGTGAGAAAAAACACACGGGTGTGTGATGTTGCGTTGCCTAGAATATTTATCGAGGTGAATTAGGCAATCGATGGTTTTGAGAGGCAAACCCTGAGTACGTTCTTTCTCTCTCTTCAGTCGCTCACCCCTTTCGACCCAGTTTCCCAACGACCAAGAGGCGTCAAGAGGAAAAATTTACCACGCCTTAAAATATTCAAGTACATTAATGGTCTGAAATATATTATATAGCTATACTAGTATTGAAATGGAATTCTTTCTATACGTCAACACTCACAAATCTCATAAAATTCTCTTATTTAACCGATATTCTCTATTTTTTCGTTAGTACTCGTTACAAATTATTTTTAAATAGAAATTGACTTGAAAAAATTTTTATCTCGTTTTTTCAATCTTAAAAAATACGATGATAAAATTTTAATGTTTCATTAAAAAAAAAAACATTAATTTAGAAGCTTTTAGAGAAAAAAAAAAATACTAAAGTTTTTCTCAGATAGGGTAAAATTAGAAAACGGAAAAAACAAATCTGACATTTACCATCTCTGAAACTTTCTGAATTTGCGATGTAAAATTTTCTTTTCCTCTAATAATAGAGATGAAATCGATAATCTAACAATGTCTAGAGTGCAGAGGACGGTGAATATGCTTTGGGCGAGGACAAGATAATCGCTCGTTAACCTAGCAGCAATTAATAATCCCAGTGGCACAAATTTGACGTGGCCGGGGGTATCTGTGAGTCAGTGTGCATCATAAATTAGGCGAGAGTGTATTACAAATTGTGCCTGACACCTTTTCCTTAACAAGATTTCAAAAACTAATAACCATTATGTGGCTGAAACTCATTATTTATTATTTATCACGTATATCAAATAAATTTTTCTAATTCAATAACCATTGTGAAATAATGAAAAAGTCTGAAAAAAAAAATTTTTTATCACAAACATAATCTCAAATTATTTTTAATTTTTATTCTTTAAAAAAACCTTTTTGAACCTAAAAACAAATTTTTTTTATTTTTAAATAATATCAGAGGTGAATTTATCGAGAAATAAATTTATTAAAATATCCTTTGGCAGGTAGACTACGATAAAAATGATATTTGATGAGAATCACGGGGATACCAAAGGTCTAATTACATTTGCAGGCATTCATACACAAATGTGGAAGAAGTTGAAACAGCGACAAACTCGGGCGCAATAAAATTGGGCTAATAATTTAAATTGTTAATTTTCCCATTGTACAAATTACCAGAGGCCATAACCATTCTCTACTATATCCAACGACGAGCTTCGTCAGAGATAATTAAAGATAAAAATGCAAACGAAGTAAAAAATTCGTTGTGGCAACACTCGCCAGGATGAAACGAATAATATTAAGTGCTGACAGGCTTTTCAACCACGCTTCACTCGCCACATAGTAGCTCCAAAAACTAGATCATTGACCAAAAGGTGCCGTCACACAATGCATCACTGCAAGAATCTACGAACCAAGCGCTAATCTTCCAAAAACATACTCATAATAAAAACCATCAAGAATTCATATTAAAAAAAGAAAAATCGATTTCAGGCATTATGTGAAAAAATATACAAACAAATAAACATAAAACAATGCAAATTCATTTCTATCAATAAATTTCCACCGGTTTAATGACAAATTTATCGAAAAAAAAAAAAAACCATGGATTTCATCAAACACAAGCTTTTTTTTAATTCCTTCAAATTTTAAAGTTGTAAAAAATTTCCATTTGAGGTGAAATAATTTTTTTAAATTACTCAAATATCTAAAAATGCTTTTCAACTAATCCGCAACACCCTGACATCAATTTAAAAGCCATCAACCACCCCCTAAATACGTAATTTACTAGATTTAATAATAAATAATCATGTAATGCATTGTTTAACTTGTTCCTTTGTGTTAGAACAATTTTTTTTAATTACTAAAATATCTAATGAACCTCATAAAAAATCAACAACCCCCTGACATCAATTTAAAGGCCATAAACCACCCTTTAAATACGTAATTCACTAGATTTAATAAGAAATAATCATGTAATGCATTGTTTACTTTGTTCCTTCGCGTTAGAACAATTTTTTTAGATTGCTAAAATGTCTAATGAACCTTATAAAAAATCTACAACCCTTTAGGATTAGTTGGAAAAATCACCAGCCACCCTCCAAATCGGTTTCACTGAAAAAAACCGCCAAAACAAATTATTCACTGCCGGTCGTCTAGAACAAAAAAAACCTGATAAATAAAGATTAAATCAAGTCTAAATATCTCAAGAAATCCCTTTAAATTCCAAATTTAAATTAAAAACAAAAAAATATATAAATAAATAAAATTCCAGACGAGTAAAAACGATCCTAGAGCCGGTAAAAGCCGTTAAAATGCCGCTTATAGGATACACAAGTGCTGTCCGATGCTCGATGAACGAGGCAAACAGTTGAGAAGATCACAGGGAGTGGAGTAGAATTCGTATTGCTCGTAAATTATAAAGGTTTTATGTGCGGATAAAGAGAAAAGAAGAAAAAACCCACCTACAAACATATATACGATGTTTTTTTTTTCTGTTTTTTTTCATTTGAACGTGGTATAAGTATGGGTGAATATGGCAGAAGGGATGAAGGAAGAATCTAGACGAGATGAAGAGAATTATTTGGATGGTTGAAACTACTCGGAGAATTTTTTTTTATAATGAGCACACGCGCCTCGTTCAGCATCAGCCGAAGGCTCGCTGATGAAAATGAGAGAAGATGTGGCACTTCTATACAAATGCATCCATTTTTCTTTTATTATTTGCCTTTCTAGCCTTCTATTATGACTGACAATGAGAGAGAACAATTTACAATACCTTTAGACAATCATAATGAATGTAAATGAATTGATTTTACTTTAGAATCCATTTTTTTAATCATAAAACCACGCTTTTTATCAATGAAAATTTAATTAATTAAACAGGAGAAAATATTACATCACTATAATTAGGATAAAAATATTATTTAAATTTATATGAAATCAAGTAATTGTATAAATAATCAGTTTATCCAATTTTTACGAACAATTTTTCAAATGAAAAAAAAAATTATTTATCAATTTTTTCATATAAAATTCAAATAAATTAAAGTAAAAAAATTATTTAAATTTATACAACTATACGACAAACCATTCTAGAAAGTATTTGTATAGAATTTCAATAAATTCACGAAATTCCAGATGAAAATTTTCTATTAAAAGGACTTGACAAGTATTTTATACCCGTCAATGAGATCATTCCAATCGTGAAAATTCCTTTTAGACAATATCCAATATGTATTAGACTTTATTTATTTCAATTTACCTCCTCTATTACCAATAACTATAAAACTTACTACGAAATATAACTTCAAGAAATTGTTTGGAAACACTTCACATTTCATTAAAACTATAGTTGACCAATTTCCTAGAAATTTACTGAAGTTTCTATAAACTACTCTAGCTGGCAAAGTTTTAACGATAGTTAAATTAATTCAACAGTTCACAGTCGAAAGATATATTAAAAAAAAAATTTTTAATAAAAAATGATGAAAAAAAAGAAAAATTTTATTTTCAATTATTGAAAATTATTTTTCATTGTTAAATGAATAAAATTTACTTACAACACCATCAGCACTGGGTTCGTCAAAGCCTCGAAAAGCCGGTGTTGCTGCTGGTGTTGTGCTCATATCCAAAGGACCAGGCCAATCGTTGCCTGAAGGTGAATTTCCATGTTGAGAAGACAAAAGTCGACCTCGTCCCAATCGTGGTCTTCCTCGTCGTACTCTCCGAATGGCTGAAGAAAAAAAAAAAAAACACGAAAATTAGTCAAATACATTTTGTTTAAAATAAGATAATTTAGTAGACGCTTAAAAAAATCTGAAATCTCAGGGAAGAGTCAATATCCAAGTTGGTATAATTGATGCCAGGCTTAAATACGTGAGTATAGAAGCAACGACACAATCGGGAGCCATTGAGAAGAAATCTCGTGTTGGTATTAGCTCAGTGAAAGAAATAAAAACGTGAAGAAAAGCCAAGTTTCTACGTATTTCTCTCTCGGGTTTGTATATACATTAATAATAACGATCTAGATAAAGTTTTCTTTTATCAGCCACTAATTCGAGTTTATCCCCGACCCACAGAACACTCTGAATGTTAACAGTTTTTTTTTTTTTTTTAATTATTCACTACATTTCATAAATTTCAGATTTCGTCAACTTTTTTTAAGAAAAAAAAAACTTTCAACTATTATATGACGTTGGAAATATTGCTACAAAACTTACAACAATTGGAATCAAATAGATTTTCAATTTTTTTTAGTCTCGTAAATATTTTTTTTTTAAGCAATTATATTCATATTGCATGTTTAAAGCCAGAGAAGAGTGACAAAAAAATTATTTTACTTTTTTAAATCAAAATATCTTTGAAACTATTGAAAATAAAAATATTTCTTAAGAAATCTTTTTTTTTTAGAGAATTAAATTAGCTATAAAAAAGATTCTTATCAAAATTTATTTATCTCGCATATTTATCAAGATATTAAACAAATTAAATGTATCTAATTTTTTGTATGAAAAAAAAATTCTTTTACTTTTTTAATTTTAAATAACTCAAAATATCTTCAAAACTATTGAAGATGGAAATTTTTCATAAGAGATCTTTTTTGTAGAGAATTTAATTATCTACAAAAAAGGTAATTAATAAAATTTTATCTATCTCACACGTTTATCAAGATAGTAGCAAATAAAATTTTTGCAAAATTTTCTATTGATTTAAAATATTTCCTCTGATACATTTTAACTTTTTGAAAAATAAGAAGAATAATGTTTTTTTGTAGGTCATGAATTCAGAAAAGTTTTTAAGAGATTTATGATGGATTTCAATAAAATTTACTTATCTCTTTCGATTAAATTACTGTGAAAATTACTCGACCCAAAAGATAAAATGAAAAAAAAAAACGTCTTCCTAACTATTCTCCAGGGAGAAACCTTTCTACGAAGGAATATAAGGTATCCACTGATTTCCATTTAAAGTTTTATTTATTCCGGTCAGAAGAGAAAGAAAAGGTTGACAGAGGTGTATATCCGGTTTTTGCATCAGTGGTACTTAAATATATATCCAAATAAAAAACTTTAAGAAAAATAGCTTGTCTGAGAGTCTAAAACTAAATTGAGCGCTCACTAAAGCTTCTTGAAATATATATATATAGATAAATCGAAGTTTCTCTGCAAGCTTCTTAAAATAAATCGGCTTTAATGTTATTTTAATGAAATAATATATAATGTAAGATTATTTCAACACAAAAGAATTTTTTTTCCACTCAGTTGCTCTTGAATTGTCATTTCAACTTTGTGTATTTTCATGCACTTCATTCATTCATTATGATGTGAAACAGTCAACTGTTAACAGAGACGAGTTTGTTTTCATTCGACGAAGACACAGCATAGCAAAACATGCGAGAGGTATTAACAAATACAAAATTCCATTTGTTTCGAAACTGCACACAGACATTGAACACATTTTCATCAAATGAAACGTTTCTATTTTACTAAATAGTAAAATGTTTCCACGAAAAATTCCAACTATTAAAATTCAATTTTTTTAAATTGACAAATCAACCATTAAAATTATAAATAAATTTAAGACCACTGAAGAAAACATTCATTTGTATAATCTTTGAATAATTAAAACTGTTAAATTCGGTCACAACACTTGAAAACATTAATTCGTTAAAATACACGAAAATTTTCGATTTTTACGAAAAAAATTTGGAATTTTTTTTTAACGTTATCTTATTATTGCAGAGACAAATATAAAACACTTTTTTGTTAAATAAAACATTTTAATTTTGCAAAATAGCGATACTTTTACACGAAAAATTCAAATTTAAAAAATCGAATTTTTCCTTCAATTGACGAATCGACCATCAAAACTAATAAAAAATTGAAAATCACTATTTGAAACATAAATTTCAACAATCTATACGTAATTTAAATCTTTGAGAAAGATCAAATCACTATTCAATCTGTCAACAACACTTAAAAACATATTAATAATCAAAAATCCAAAAAAATTACGAAAATTCATGATTTTTAAATAAAAATCGAAAATATTCTTGTCGTCCCCTTGTAATTATTAAAGAGCTAAACAATAACCATTTCCCAAAAAAGCTCAAACTTAAGAAATCAAATTTTTCCTTCAATTGACAAATCAACTATGAAAATCAACAAAAAAAAAACTGCAAAAATTTCAATAATCTCTAAATAATTAATTTAAATTTTCAAGAAAAATAAAATCACTATTTTCAATTAATCAACAACACTTGAAAACATTATTAATTATCGTAAAATACGAGAAATTGAAAAAAATCTTGAATTTCACAAGAAAATGTTCTTGAAATTCCTTGAATTATTGAGAAGGATAAAATTGACGAGAGACTAAAGAAGTGATTTCCAGATGAAGAGGCCAAGTAATTATATTGCAAAAGCTCCTAACGAACACGATGATTGGTAGTCTTGAGATAGTTTGATCAAAAGACACCACTCACAGCAATCGTTCTGTCCTTCAACTCGTTACTCCTGGCATACCGCCAATAAAAAAAATCAGACTGCATGGTGAAAAATATCTATAGCCGAGTGAATATATATAGAATTATGCGTTCAGTGCTAAAATTCATTCGACAACTTTATCAATCCTAATGAGATTTGGTGGGTTCAATCCCCTCGAGCTTTTGTCTCCCCATGCACAAAGTGACTCTTAACATCCCTTGACACTAGCGACTGGCTCTCTGTCTTCCTTCTGAGCTTTGCTCGATTCAAAACTATACGACAAACGTTCATTATCAACGACTACCCTCTTCTGGGTGTTCGTAAACCACACGACATTAACCGAAGAAGAGTGTTTTCATTCCTACGTTAGCCATCAATCACGATGACTAAAGCTTCAACGAATTCCATTAAAACCTTTACCATTTCTTATTTAAACGTCAGGATCTCATCTGAATCTCCATGTCTTTACGTTGAATGATCCTAAAAATACCGAAATCCCATAAGAATAACATAAATATTATACAATTCAATTGTAAGAAAATTTTTTTTCTGACAGCTTTTTGGGTGTATTAATAATAAATTTGAAAATTAATCATTTTATTAAAAGAAAACGATAAAAATGGTCTTAAACATGAAAAAAAATTATTTTATACAAAAAAAAGTGAAAAAAAAAAAATTTTTTTATTCAAATTTCTACAGAGAATACTCTCTATATTGAAAAAAATCATTAGAAATATTAATATTACGTCGTTTTTTGAATTTTTATCTCAATTCGTGTTTAGAATTGATTTTTTTTCATAACCAATCCTTCAAAAAATTTAAATCGCTCATATTGCATGATTAGAACCAGCGTACCGCCAAAAAAATTGAGATTTTTCTTTTTGCCAATATCTTGATAAGTATGCAAGTTAGATAAATTTTGTTAAGAACCTTTTTTATAGATAATAAAATTCTCTGGAAAAAAGGTGTCTTGTGAAAAATTTCTATTTTTAATAGTTTTGGAGATATTTTAATTTAAAACACCACTTTAATTTTGTATATACACTTTTTTGGCTCTATAGTCACATAATATGTCATTAATTTCTTTAAATTTTCTAAACTTTTTAGAAAAAAAGAAAATTTACATGAAAAATAAAAATGACTTTAAAAATGTAGTTTTAATAGTCATCACAATTCATTTTTAAATTAAACGATACCGAAATTTTATGGGAATTTTCGTCATTAAAAAAAAAAAAAACCACATTTATATGGTGTAAATTAAAGTGAAAGATTTCATGAGTAGATTTCGTTTCTCAATTTACAGAAATATCATTGTAAAAATCTCATACACGGTGAAAATAGCACGAGTATATTGCGAGATAGAATTCTCCACAGTATTTGGATCATCTATACCAACTACAGTATGAGCGCAAAACCTACTTTCGCTTATCACGACAATTGAATACTCAGAGAAAAGGATGCAACTGCACGGTTGCGTTGCGAGAAAAATCATCTTACCCACACATTCACTGAATAAAATTTACTTAGAGGGATTTTCATGTCAGTGGCATGTCGACCTGGGCGATTTGCCTTTTAAAAAAGGTCTCACTCAAGGTGGAATATATCGATTGGTAAAATTTTCCCTTACACTCCATATCGTGTGTCGACGACTATAAACACTCATTTGTATTCACTGTGGCGGCGCACAAATCATCTCAACTGTCCCGTCCAATTATTGACTGTTTGCTTTAGTTATCTCGCTGGTAAATTCTGTCAGAAAACATTTTCTCACAGTGCTGCCATGTTTGTTAAGGTTTTATTCATTCAAAATCATCAAATAATGACAATAAAATCTTGAATAATTTTTCTGTCAATCTGAATCACCTGAACGACGCTCAAGAGGTTTATTTCCTGAAAAAAAAAATAAAAAAAATAAAAATAAAAATAAAAAAATTGTATTATAGTTTTTGACCAGTTAAATCGTTGTAATAGTAGCAATAATTGTAAAAAAAAAATTACAATTAGTTATTAACATAAGATCTATTGATATTACAAATTTTCGTGCAATATATAGTCGATTTTTTTATGTTTAACGATCAAATACTTAAACTTATTCATTATCCATTGATAATCGATGACGTAGCAATTTTATCTTTTGCATAGTAATATTTAATTTTTACTGTATAATCTATTTTTTTATGAATTTCACAGGTTTTTTTGTAGTATTTAGTAAATTATAATTTTTACATATTTACGATTATGACTGATAACGTTTTTAAATGCGGCTAATGCTTGGTATTATTATTAGTAATGAGTTTCAGTCAATTTAGAAAAAAAATAAAATAAAATGAATTCCCGAGTTTTAAGGGGCTTAAATTACGAGTATTTACTGGCTAAAATTTTTTTTTTCAAATTGGAAAATTCATGGGAAACAAAAACGAGTGGGAAAAAATTTTTTTTTCACTCGTTGACAACAAATTGATTCGGTAAATACCTATTTTATACATTAAATAAATTTCTTGTCAACATATCAGTTATTTTTTTTTTTAGTAATTAATAAGAAAATGTGTGAATTTAAATTTCGAAATTTGGATTTAAAAATGCAGAAGCTCTTAAAATCTTTCATTATTTTCTTTCATTATTTTCTTTCATTATTTTCTTTCATTATTTTCTTTCTTTCGACGATAAAAAAAATCAAATTAGTTGTAAATAATAAAAATCAATGCAATAGACATTATACAAAAATTTTCAATTTATAAAAAAGTAAAAAAAAAGAAAATTATTTTAATATCGAATGTTTTTTTTCACAATTTGATGTTTCTTTTTTCCTCTATAGTTGTTTTTTTTTTTTCTGTTTTTATGTAAATTTAAAAAAAATGGTGTTTCATTGTCACAATATGTTTGGATAAACATTTTTTTCGGAATTATCTGGAAAATTGTCATTTTTAACATGAAAAAATACTTAAATGTATGAAAAATTTAAAAACTACTGATTTCCTTGACCTTCAGGCAAATCACTATCATCAATTAACGGATTATTCTTCAATTTCTTAGATTTACGGCTCATTTCAGCTGCTCTACGTTTTTTCTCTTTAATTTCTTCCTTCTGTTCCTCCGACAGTTCTCGTTTATCTTTAATTTGTCGAAGTTTACGATTAACTATTCTATGGAATGTTGTTAAATTTATTGTTTTATGCAATTTCATCTCGATATAACCTAGAAAAAAAAATTTTTTTTCAAGCACATTTTTAAAATTATTTTAAATATTACATACCCAAAATTGCGGTTCGCAGCGATGAGTACTCTTTAAATAATTTCTCAGCTGTTTTAGCTTCATACAGAGTATCCTCGTCCAAAAAGTGTAACATAAACTCTCGAATATAGTGAGCCGGGTCAGTTTTTGCTTTTGAACAGAGAGCAGTTAGGTCAATATACTTCATTTTGTATTCAGACCCCGGAAATATTTCAATCTGCAATTAAAATAAATATTAGATTGTCTATTTAAGTATTTTAAAAAAAACTTCTCACAAAATAAACAAACTATACAGTCAAACCGTAAAGAAAACTCGGATAAACAGTCATTTTGCGTGTATTTAAGTTAAAAAAAAAATACTTTACCATCATATTATTTTCCGCTGTGCAATTCATATTAGTCAATGAAGACAGTAACATTGTTTGAAAAGTCATAACTTCCGGAGTAACTATAAAATAATTAATAAAATGCATTAAAAAAAAATATTTTTCGCATTTTACAAACTCGATAAACTAATAAATAATTGTTTTTTTTAATTAATACAAACCAAAATCTCGAATATCTCTGCAGATACACATGCGACAATTAGCGCACAATTGATGAATTGTTGAAGAAATCGAAAGTTTTGGTTTTTCCGATTTGTTTTCATTTTGTGCAGGTGTAATACTGTCTCTTGTATCACTTTTTTCTTCACAAGTTGTTGGCAATGATGAATTTTCAGCTAATTCATCGTTAAATTGATCCACAATATCCTTAATAGTTTTTTTTTCGTCGGCAATTGGTGAAAATACTGGTGCATCAATGACTTCTAAAATTTCAGCTGATTCCAAAGTTTTTGTATCTGAAAAATGATAAATAAATTATCCCTATGTTAAATAATTATACCAGCAAGCATGGCATAAATTTTAAGAAAATATTGAGTAAAGTGATCACAGGCAGAGTCCGAGCAGATTTTTCTACTGAAATCTGTTTAAAAGTAATAAAAAAACAAAATAAAATTAAAATTTCTACAAGATTTTTTTTTTTTTTGTAAATATAGAGAAGTAATCAACAAGATAAGATTAAAATAAAGAAAAAAGAAAAAACCAACTTTTCAATAAATAATTTTCAAAAAAAAAAAAAATTAATAAATACAAAAATTGACTCTACAAATGGCCATTTTATCCGATATTCCCTTTCAGTCTCGCGTGATCGGATGATACATTAAAAAAATACGCGATCAAAAAAAAAATCATTTTACTATAAAAAAAAAAATTTGTTTTTTAATTATGATTTAGTTCAAACTATATACTCACATATTTTTCAAGATTTTTCCATGATAAATATCAAGCTGATGTTTTCATATCACAAGAAAGAAGAAAAAAAATTCACCAACATCGTAGTCTGGACGAAATTACATATATATGTTTCACGAATTTTTTCAATATTTCATCCTCTATCACTCGAACTAATCCACTTATTTTTTTAATTAAAATTTTTAACATTTTTTACACTCAAACAATCAATAAAATATGTATTGCAGTATAATTTTTAAGGCCTCAAATGGCAAAATAAAAATTTTTGAATCAACAACAATTTCTTTGTAAAATTTTAGAATTTTACGCGGAAAAAACATTTCATTAAAATAGAAAAAAAAAAAAATGTTTTCTATCCTCCAAAAAATTTTTAGATTAAATATACAAGAATTTATGCATGCAATAAAGATTTGTAAAAAAAAAATAGAAATAAAGATAGAAAAAATTGCGAAAACCATTCAACAGCCAACCTAGATTTAAGAAAAAGTTTTTAAAAATTTACTGCTATTAAAATTAATTTTTAAATGCTGAAAATAAATCTATATATGTATATATAAAAAAAGTGCCAAATCTTAGTTTGGGGTTGGCGTCTCAGCCATTCATGATAATTACATGAAATCTGCACCATTTGACGCAAAATTTCACGTACTTTTGTTTAGGATATTTTTCAAAAGGATTTAATACATAATACCCACAAAACTGATAATTATAATAATCATATTTCAATAATTCTAATCTTCGCGCCTTTTTAATACGTCATTTGTTGAGGTTTTTTTTTTTTTAATCAAGTTGAACATAGGCATAAGTATTTTATTTATGTCCATGTATCGATCGAATTTAAAGGGCTTAAACAAGATTAAGATTCAGGGGAAAATAGAGCATTATTTTAGTGAAATAGTCATTCAATGCAGTATTAAATGTTTTGCTTAGCCACGATATTTTTCCTACAGTTAGTTGATAATTCTAAAAACACTCCAAAAAAAATTCACAACCCTCTAGCGTCGTTTTAAAGACCATCGTACACCCCCAAACCTCACATTTATGGGAAATAATTGTGAAATATAGTGTTAAATATTTTGATACACGATGATAATTTCTGATAATTTCCCTTTAGTTAGGGTAGAGTCCAAAAAAACACCCCCCCCCCCCCCCCCC
>MVJL01006531.1:0-11298 GCA_002156465.1 Macrocentrus cingulum | reverse complement strand
CATCTTGAATGGCAAGTTTCAAGGCGAAAATGTGTTGCTGCCACGAATCCCTATGATTCCTACAGATGTGCCAATTGAATTCAAACGCACTCAATTCCCAATTAGATTGGCATTCGCTATGACAATCAATAAGTCACAAGGACAAACATTGTCTGTATGTGGCTTAGAGTTGGAAACACCGTGCTTCTCCCACGGACAACTATATGGGGGATGTTCTCGCGTGGGAAAACCATCCAGTTTGTTTGTGTTGGCTAAAGACGGACTAACCAAAAATATTGTACACTCTTTTGCGCTAAGAGATTAATTTTTTTTTTTTCTGGAAAACCATCCAGTTTGTTTGTGTTGGCTAAAGACGGACTAACCAAAAATATTGTACACTCTTTTGCGCTAAGAGATTAATTTTTTTTTTTTCCACTGCCATAATTGATAGTAAAAATATAAATATTTATTTTTGATGTTTAGATAGCTATCAAAGACTGTTATTTAAAATATATTCTTTTTCCACTGCCATAATTGATAGTAAAAATATAAATATTTATTTTTGATGTTTAGATAGCTATCAAAGACTGTTATTTAAAATATATTCATTACTCTAATAAAGATTTATTTATTAACCTAAATAAAACATACTTTTATACTTTATAATGCATTGCACACATATGGTAGATAATTATTTTTATTTACCTATAAAAATGTTTCCTAGAAATAACATACATGGCAAAACAACGTTTGCCGGGTCAGCTAGTTAATATATAATAAACTTTTCAATTTTCCCTTTAGGCATGATCTAAGATTAAAATATTCTCCCACGAATCAAATTAAGAAGCACCAAATATAGGTTAAAGAAAAGGAAAAAAATAATACAAACAATATGGCGCATGCCAGCTAGTTGACAGCGACTGCCGATAAATATTTAAATAGCATAGAATTAAATTTGGGATGTCAGCTAGTTAATATATAATAAACTTTTCAATTTTCCCTTTAGGCATGATCTAAGATTAAAATATTCTCCCACGAATCAAATTAAGAAGCACCAAATATAGGTTAAAGAAAAGGAAAAAAATAATACAAACAATATGGCGCATGCCAGCTAGTTGACAGCGACTGCCGATAAATATTTAAATAGCATAGAATTAAATTTGGGATTTACATTACCGACGCTACCGTAGCGTAATATGGCGCATGCCAGCTAGTTGACAGCGACTGCCGATAAATATTTAAATAGCATAGAATTAAATTTGGGATTTACATTACCGACGCTACCGTAGCGGGGGCGCTACCGTAGCGCCCCATAGATGACCGGAGAACTAGTTCATTTGAAACTAAGTGGAGGGGATAGGCCGTTTAGTGCAGACCAAAGAGGATTGGTACCAATCCTCTTTGGTGCAGACTACTGCAGATACTAGTTCATTTGAAACTAAGTGGAGGGGATAGGCCGTTTAGTGCAGACCAAAGAGGATTGGTACCAATCCTCTTTGGTGCAGACTACTGCAGAGGCACGTTTTATAGTGTGCCTTTGTCTTCACTTACATCCGCTTGTCTGTTATTCCTGCGTTTTCCATCGCTGTCCACCACGCGACCACGCGGCATATTTGCACGTTTTATAGTGTGCCTTTGTCTTCACTTACATCCGCTTGTCTGTTATTCCTGCGTTTTCCATCGCTGTCCACCACGCGACCACGCGGCATATTAAATATTATAAAAATACTATATTTTACGTGATTTAATACCTGAAAACTAGTCTCTTATGGTGACATAATTTTCACTACATAAAAAAATTTGCCTAAAGAAATCTAAAGAATATGACATCCACTTATCTGACTGCAAAAAAATTTTTGTCAATTTGATTGTATTTATTTCTCTCTTAATGTAAATTTAAAATGTTATGTATCATCTTTAAATCTTTATGCCTTCTAAGAAAATTAATTTTTGCAGAGATCACGAGCTCTTGAAAGTAATGTAGAGAGTACTACCAATGTGCCTAAAAAAAGGGGATCAAAGGCTCCAGATCGACGCAGTTTTGGGCCTTCTCCATCGCCAACTGACGATGACCTGGCGAACTCACCGTCTAAGAAACGAGCTACTAAGGCTCTAGATCGACGCAGTTTTGTGCCTTCTCCATTGCCAACTGAGGATGACCTGGAAAACTCGCCGCCTAAGAAACGAATTAGTAATACCCAAGATCGACGCATTAGTATTGTGGCCCCTCCATCACCAAATATGGAGGACCTGGAGGACCTGTTAGACGCAGAAATTCTATCAACACATTCAGCAAATAATTTTGATGAATCAGAGGCTGAAACGAAGCTGAACTTGAAAAAAAGATTAAACTTTTGGAGCAGGAAGTAAAAGAGTTAAGCTTGCCCGAAGAGAAGAAAGTCTCACATTCGGCTATGTTAAGGGAAATGAAGTATTCCTTGGATATGGCGTGTGGATGAAAAAAATTTCGCATGATAAAGTTAATCGTAAATCTGAGTGCAGCAAGTTTGTCGATGTCATGTGTAGAGCATTGTGGACCGAGGAGGAATTAGCTGTGCGAACAACAAGGCTTACGACAGGTTTAGAAAGACAGCTAGTGACTCCTGAAAAAAAGGCAGCCATGGAATTGGCTTTTCCAAAGTGGTTAAAGGATAATATTTCGGCCGAACGAATGAAATTGGAAGAAAAAAAAATAAATTCTTACATAAACCGATCAACAGATTCTGCTCGAAAGAAATTGAAGTTCACTGCAAATTGAAATCTTCACTTCAATAAATGTATTAAAATATTTCGACATTATACTTTGGTGAGCTCAAAAAAAATTCTAATACTCAGAAAAAAAATTTTCATTAGCCAAAAATGATGACTCAATGGGTCACCTTCGCTTATATATTTTTTTTTTCATCAAAATTTCTAATATTCTCAAAATATTGCCAATAGTATTTAAGTAAAAATATCAAAGTTAAAGTGCAAAATATAGAGTAGTATTTTAAGATGAACTAGTGTTGCATCGATAATTGTGATTTACGTAAAATAATAACTAGATGGATTAATTTTTGTTTTTTTTTTTTTTTGTTTTTCGTTACTTGAAGTTTCATAAATGTGGTTCTGTTTTCCAATTATCGCTTGAACTAAAGTGTGCTTATTTTTTTTCGTTTATAAGTAAATCATAAATACGTATGTGCAAAAAATTTATATCATTTATTTATAGGACTCAATATCGATATATAATATATTTCGAAATATTTTTTGCAAATAGAAGCATTATATGAGTCACTTAAGTTTGTGATATATAAGTTTAAGGATCAACTACTCATATATTTATTTGTCAAAAAAATGTTTATGAATAAGATTAGTTTCGAATAATTTTTTTGATGAAACTTATGTAAGGGAAGAAATCTATCGACCTATCGAAAGATTTGTTGCGAAATATTGCACTGCTCAACCTTTGTATAATTCATCACTATAACTTAGTTTTACATGCAACTATTTGTATACAATTTATATCCAACTATATTCTATTCCTCTGTAATTGATGTATTGAAGTCAATAGAACATTTCAATATTGGCAATTTAAATAAAAAATTCATGTACGAAGGTATTAAATATGAACAAATTCGAATAAATCTGCTTATTAATATTTGCGGAATACTGAACAATCCTACCCATTATGAACAGATTTTGACAAAAGATGTTGATAGTTATTCACAGATCTCTTTATGGCAACACAAGCCTCTGGCAATAACGATTAAGTGAAGTTGAAATAATGAAACAATATATGACGTTATATACGACAATATATGACGAGTTTTAATAAAAATCCGAAAATTATTGATTAAATCATGACAAAATAGGATGTCAGAAATGATCTCGTCATGAAATAATATAACATAACATGTTGATGAGCGGTTGCACGGATTATGACATAATTTATCGAACCGTTCGAAATTCTGGTCAAAAAACAATATATTATGACATAATTAATCGATTCTGAGAAATAATAAAATTTTATGATAATTTATCGAACCGTTCGAAATTCTGGTCAAAAAACAATATATTATGACATAATTAATCGATTCTGAGAAATAATAAAATTTTATGACAGAAATGATGGAAAAATATTATATTATTCGTCATGCTACTCGCAAAAAATATTTTTTTCTGTTAAATTCTGACTGATAATCGGTTGATTTATGCTATATTGTTACATATTACTCGCAAAAAATATTTTTTTCTGTTAAATTCTGACTGATAATCGGTTGATTTATGCTATATTGTTACATAATCTGATGGTCGAATTTCCACCAGGGCGTCGATGCCTGGTCTGTGTCGATGCCTTGCTCAATCAGAAGATCGCTGATCACTCTGTCCTGCTGATCTATCTGCGCATGTGCTTCGCGCAGGGCCTCCTGGAGCAGCAGCACCAAATCCAGGATCTCCTTACCCTGCGCGATCTGCAGCGCTTCAGCATCCGCAGCAGCATCATCGTCCCCGGCGTGCAGTCTTCGGTGAGCATCCGCCTCCAGCTCGATCTCCGACCCCTGGATGATGTGGGGATGGCGGTGCTGGTGCACCAGCTGACGATGACGCTGCCACATCCTCGCATCTCTCACCCGTCGCTGGCGAATTTCGGCGCGACTCACCCCTCGTGCGCGAAACCGCCTCTCCCGCCGTCGCTGCCCCGCTTGAAACGCCCGCCACGTGCTCAACTCCCGAGGAAACCGGCGGGCCAGGGTATCATTCCTGAAGAAATACTGCGCCGGTGTTGGAGGCGCAGTATCTCCCAGGGAACAAAACCACCACACACGGGTTTCCTCGCTGATAATGAGGCGGGCCGCTTCTCCGTTGATCACGACGTGGGCCTCACGCGCATCATCCTGGTCGATGCGGGGTCCCAGTTGGCGGAGTATTTCCTGCTCCACCTCCGCCCACCCCAAATATCGGCACCACACACGAGGAATAATTAATTCATGTGGAAACATCTGAAAAACACACCTTATATCTATTAGGATAGATAAATAAATAATCGAATGTGTGAAAAATTTAATGCAACCGCGTCAATCATTTCACGAGATTTAAAAAATTCATTCGCATAAAATGATGAAACGCAACACTATACATATTTTTTTTTATTTTTTTATTTTTTTGTATATTTTTGTTAGAAAGAATAAATTTATAGTTTATCTTGCGACCAATAAATAAACATCTGAAAAAACACACATTATACTATAAGGATGGATAAATAATTGAATGTGTGGAAAATTTAATGCAACCGCGTGTCAAATATTTCGTGAGATTTAAAAAATTTATTCACGTAAAATAATTAACCACAGCACTATATATATATTTTTTTATTTTATTTTTATTTTTATTTTATTAAAAAGAATGAATTTATAATTTATTACCGATAAATAAACTTTTAAATAAACTGGCCAAGCAAAAAAAAAATTTTCTCTGTATGTTCAATATTATTAGGCGGGATTTAAATAATTTATTTTTATAAAATAAAATCACTACACACATTTTTTTTGCTAATATTTAAGCACTTTTTACTCACCTTTTTAAATTTATTTTGCACTGAAATTGCACAAAATACACTGTACACTTACACACGCTGTCAACTGGCTGCAAAAGACAGTGGAAAACAGCTGTTTGACTGCATTTCCGCCGGACCGGAAAACTGTTGATTTGTGGGGGTGCATCCGCAACCCTCTCTCTCACGCTAAACTCTACCACAGTGGCGCTAGCTTAATTACACCTGTGGTATTCCTTTACTCCGAAGGCAGAGAAGGTCTACATAGATGTGAGGTGGAATATCTCAACTCCCAACACCTTTTATGTTCTAAAACTTATTTTTATTCAATGGTACAGAAAATGGCGTAGTAGGAACTTTTTAGTATAAAGATATAATAATAATAATAAAGAGTCTCGTTCCCGCCACAGCTGTAGCGTGGGCGGAGCTCTATAAGCAGAGGTACCAACCACACACACACGGCTTGATTACTCGTGATTGGGGGTGCTTTCCAGCTACGACACAGAGCGACACCGTGTTACACGGTGTCGTCTCCACAGTGTTCCAACTACGACACGCTGCGACACTGCGCGACACTACGAAGAACTAAGTTTTGCAGTGTCAAGCCCCCAGGTGTACGAATCGGGAAAAGAGTTGTGTGGTACCACTCGCTATAAGATAGTTACAGAGGTTATTATACGTAAAGTTGCGTCATACGTACGGCCTTACACAAAAAATAAATAATTTGCACTATACGTATTTGCATTATTGTTTATTCACCACGCGAATGTATTCTGACTACGAACGAGAGATGGACGATAGAGGTATTTATAATCATTTGCTGTTTATGATTTGATAAACATTTAGCACCTATCTAGACTGATTTTTTTTACATAACCTGTAAATTCAACGTTTTTTATAATTAATAATTTATTAATTATTGATAACAAATATTAACTGCTTATTGAATGTTGTAGATAATACCGACCATTTGCAATTTTCCGTGTGGTATCAAATTAACAAACAACGACGAGTTGAGATAGCGGGGATTGATGCGGCAACCTACATCGCCATCAAGCGTAAGTTTATATTATATTTTATATATTGTTATGTTACATCTCAGGAGCCCTCTCCTCTATTAGTATAAAAGAGCATTCAAATTCAATCCAATAGAATATAAGCGGTTGGAATATTCTGGGAGCTATCTCTATCTCACTCGCACTCTTAACGCAACAAAAAACTGAAGGTTGAACAACCACAGTACACAATAAGAGCCGGAACTCACTATTCTATTTCTGCCGAAAAACTAGATAAATCCAGTATATTCCGCCGATAGCAGATAAGCCACGTCAAGCCACATGCATCGCAGCGACAACTGAGTCACCTCACGGCTCGCCCTGATTGGTCCGCACACCTCAGGCGACACCTCCGCGACCAACCAAAACGCAAACCCGCGAGCCTGACAAAATTCGGGGGAGCTCGCGACAGCGCACGAACGGCGCGCTCGACGACTCCCCGGACACACTTGACTCACTCGTTTCTCCCCAAGCAGTCGAACTCGTAAGAATCCAAAGAAAACTCACTTTCATAAAATATTGGCGACCACGTTTCCATTCGTTTTACAATTCAACCCAGAAAATCTCTCGCTTGCTCGTGTGCGTGGCTTGACGCGTTCGCTTTAATAGAAATATTTGTGTGATTGTTAGTGAATAAATTACAACCTAATTGACTTTTTGTGCTAAAATCTTCAAGGCATTTGATTGAACAAAAGTCGAACTAAACCTTAATCTGTGTCCGAATTTCCTTGCGAAAATCACGCGTAGTGAAACCCCCTTTAATTCCTGATTAATTAATTTATCATTCGAGTCAGTGTTTGGCTCTCGCGCCAGCACGAGAGGAAGGACGGTTCGCAGTTTCTCCCAAGAGCTGCAAAGGGCCAGCTGACTGGGTCATAACAGTTACATCCTAATTGACTGATTTAAACAACATGATATCTTTTTGTCTAGATAACAATCAATTTGCCTATAAATTCTTCAATGAAAATTTAGAATTGGGAAAAATCTGGAATTCTGATGAAATCGTTAAAGATGTATACAAATCGCTAGATAGACTTGATTAGTGAGTATCGGTGTCATTTATTGTTATATAAAGACTTTTAACTTTATCATCTATTTTGTCATCCTTTTTTCTTGAAGTGATATAATAATGAGTGAAGGCAAGATCCTAAAGCTTACCCCTGAAGCCTCATCGGTTGATGCCCCATCGGTTGATGTTGCCGGCGACCAAATACCAGAAGAAAATGGTAAAATTTTCGGCATACGTTATATTTTCCCATTTAATATAATATTATTTATTTGTTTCATATGTTGCCTGATTAAAGACGAGGCGTAACTGCTTGTCTGCCACCACTGCAGAGCAATAATTGATGATGCCCAGAACATTCCACAACACAAATGTTTTATCAACAAGGAAGTTTTCTTTGACAACGGCATGTTGTTTGCAAGAGATCTACTTGCTCTAGATGAATTTGCATCGACAGGCGCGAGTGCAAACGTATCAGTAGAAAAGGAAAAATATCCAAAATTGTCAGGTGAACCTTCGACAGGAAATAATATTAGTAATAAAAAACGTAAGTTTTCTTCATCTAGATATTCCATAAACATTGACACACTATTGTGTTTGTTAGATATTCTTGCACTTGAGTATACTTATCAATCAAATCTCTGGTTTATGCAGCTGTAATTTTGACTAAGCAGATGACAATAACTCTCCTATCTCTCTGGGACATACACCAAGATAAAATAAAACATTCCAAAAAAAAAACGCAAGCCTGGGTCGCGATATCGGAGGACATGCGGAACAAATATGACATTCAGGTTCTATTAGCTGGATATACTATGTCCTCATTAAATTTTTTCCTGTAATTAAAAATTAAATTAATTTTTTTAGGTGTCTCCAGATCAGGTGAAATTTAAGATGAATACACTCCAGAATAAATATAAGGAGTGCATTGATAACAATTCGAAATCTGGCCGAGGAAACATGGTTTTTGAGTTTTTTGATCAGATGGAAGATATTTTTGGCAAACAAAGGACTGCCGATGCGACTTTTACACTTGGAAACACTGTTGCAATTAAAAGTAAAGATAAAAAAGCCGCGAATTGCTCACCACCCCCTACAAAGCGAACAAAAAATGCGCCTAAGACACAAGTTGCTGAATCTACTATTTCCAGTAATGAAAATTCATCAGTCGCCGGTACATCCACAAAAACTTCTAGTACATCGACGGAAACTCGTCAACCTCGAGGCACGGGATCAGCGCGAGCTCGCGCAGGACTCGATTTTGAGAAGCAATATCAATGTTTTCTGGAGACGGAGACTAAGCGGCGTGCGGAACGAGATGCTCAGACAGAAAAGGTCTTCGAGAAACGTGCAGAGGCTAACCAGCTAAAAAAAACAGCTTAGTCTGCAAGAAAAACATCTGGACCAAAAAAAAAAGGAAACAGAGAAACAGCAATCAAAAACCAGAAGGCACGAGGAGATGCTGCAACTCGAACAAATGAAGATTGAGTTACTAAAAAAATTTTTGAAAAACGCAAATAACGACGAATCGAGCGACACAGACAAATAAATCTGAATAAGTTCAAAAGCACAAATGTTCAATTTATTATGTGTACCAGTATATATATGCTTCATTCATCAGTACTTTGAGTAAAGACCGAACAGATTAATAAGAAAAAAACTCATATTTTATTTAAAAATAACCAGAAAATCATTCCATAGATTACAATTTTTACAATTTACCATTGTGATTTACAATTTAATTTGAGAAGCCATGTATAAGTGGCTAATAATTATTTACGTGCATTTCTTTGCATGTTATGCAAAGTTTTATACAAAACTTTGAAAAATTTCTTAATTTTGTAAGTCAGCAAATAGTTCTCTGAATAACTGTGCTCTGCGATCAATTTGATGTCTGTTATTAATATTTTGAGGAGGATAATTTTCATGAATAACGTTATCCATATCATCTGCATTCTCATCATAATATTCATCATCTTGATCTTCACAATAGTTATAAAGAATACATGCCGCGACAACAGTTTTCGTTAAGAACTCTGTATTTCTACATTCCGAAAAAAATTTTATTCGCCGAAACCGACCGTTAAGATTGCCGAATGCTTTTTCAACAACCATCCGAGTTGAGGAAATCCTGAAGTTAAATTCTTTCTGCTCACGACTTAAATTGCCATTTTCGCAAAATGGTGGAACGAGCCACGATAATGATGGATACGCTGAATCTCCGATAATAAAAGTATCATCGGGGAACATAATTTGTTCGTCTGTATTTGCTGACATCATTAGAGGGGACCTTCGCAAAACTCGAGCATCGTGCAACGATCCAGGTTCACCGCAATAAATATTCGTAAAACGAAGATTGACGTCGACTACTGCTTGCAAGTGTATAGAAAAAAATTTTTTGCGATTGCAGTAGTCTTGTTCATTGAGCGATGGTTTTTGTATACGTATGTGAGTACAATCATTCGCCCCTACAATGCCCGGGATTCCTCGCTTTGGAAAGAAATTCTCTGACACTTCAACCCGACGACGACCTTGCGGCCATTTTATGGTTTCGTCTAACTTTGTCAGCAGCCAGGCCGTCACTCGTCGAATGATTCGAAATATCGATGAAATAGAAACATCGAAATGACATGACATAAGTCGCAGAGGTTCAGTATTAGCTATGTACCATAAAAATAATAGGATACTGAGCTCTGATGAAATCGGCTGTACTCCAAAAGTGTGCATTGGTAAGAATCCTGATGCTTCAAATTCATCTAGACAATGAAAAAATATTTATTACTATTTTATGTTATAATTATATTGTAAGTTTTGAAGATGGACTGTAAGCGAATTCTTGTATACATACCAATTAGTTTCAATGCAGTCGCTCGTGACACTCGAAAGTTGTCTTTGAAATGGTCATTTGGCCAAGATTCGACAATTTCTAAGAAATTGTTGACGCGGCGTCGGTGACGTCCAACGGATAGGTATTTTATAAGCGGAAAAAATAATTCATCAGCGTCTTCGCCATTATAAAATAATCGAACTTCCATTTGTCGTGATGCTCTCTAAGTCCAAACTACTACTATTAGTACTTAAGGAACTAGTGCTGCAACGTCTGCTGGTTTCAAATAAAAACACTACCAAATTGCGTTTTGACATCTTCAATTAAGTGAAATAGGTTAGGTGCGTGAAAATATAGTTTCTAAATATTTATTGGTACATTATCTTATTGCTATTATTTCGCTGTATTCGACGTATCTAAATATATAAGTATTTAAAAATGATTATAATTAGAAGTAACTGTATTAATTATCTCGTACCTTAATCTGTGCAATATTCAGTTATTATGTTGATGGTTCAATGTTTTCACTAAATTATTGATTTAAGTTGATGAATATATGAATATAATAGAAAGGTATGTCACCACTTTAAAAACTTACATATAAGCACTCTAGCGGTACAATACAAAACTAAATTATATTCCAACAAGCGCAGCACAACGTGAAACACCGTGCAACACAGTGTCGCACCGTGTGGCCTAGCTGGAAAGCACCCTGGGTGTGCGGAAGGTAACCCTGCGTGGAGAGAGATTCGATGCGCTCTGCGGCCGGTGGCGGAACTAGAGTGGGTTGCGACCCCACACACCCTCCCGCCATCGGGCCCGGTACCCGAGGTCGGTACTAGCGGCTCCAACCCTAACCTCGATGCCCACTCTACCTTAATCGGGGGGGGGGGGGGGG
>MVJL01006520.1:0-34753 GCA_002156465.1 Macrocentrus cingulum | reverse complement strand
TATCTAAGGCGAAATTAGGAGTAAAAAAATTATTTTCCGAGATATTACAGATTCAAAATGAAAGCATTCGAAAATCCTAATTTTTCCTGTAAAGATAATCGGTTGTCTCGCGCATGAACTTGGCGCGAGACTCTACCGAGTCTCTTGATAATAATATCAACTTACCTTCTCATTAAAACTCAAATTATAATAATTTATAAACTAGATAATTACTCCAATCGAAAAAACATCATTTGACCCGTCATCCGCGGCAATGCACCAGTGTGCATCAGCACGTATAAAATGTTTGTCTATAATTATCTGACTTAAAAGAGCAGAAGTGGATATTGCCAAGGTAATTTAGCGTCAGCTAATTAATCTCTCGTTAGTGGATCAATCGGCGGAAGAGTGTGCTTATACCAAGTGCAGTGAGCATCGAAGTGTGAAAAAAGTAAAATACTGACTCTCTAGAACGAGAAACGACGACGACTTATCGACGCTCGAATGGTAAAGTCGCGCGCTTCCACATCTTTGGCACACAGGGTACGCCGAGGACTTTCCGAGCGATTAATTAAATTCTCGGGTAATCAAATGTGTCATTCAGACGTCGACTTTTAATTAAACTTTCGACATTATCTATTTGCTTTATCATTGCTGAGTAGAGGGACAGAGCCAACTGTAGCGTTCAATTGTCGCGTGGATCTTTCTCAGTTGAGTCAAAGCAATTGTTCAATTCAGCTGCAGCCAGCATGAGAAATAATGAAATCTTGTGTTTCAGTGACAGGTGGACTTCATCGATACTCCCGCAGTGTGCAACCAAATACGAGTGCATCGTCCTGAAATATCATTGCCACAGCTCCCAGAGGCACTAGACACCACGTATAGAGGTTAGGTTGTATTATATACGAGGGTGAAACAGTGGATCCAGGTACCTTAGCTCGCAAGAGCCACAGTTCCCGAGAGGCAGATCCTCTGCCTCACCCTTTTCCTCTTTACTCTGGCTTTCTCAGTGTCCCTCTTCTACCCATGATACTAATAAAGTAATAATCCATTCCTCTCTGCTCCTGATATCCACCCGAACCAGATTTCACAGCGTCACGTGGCCACTGGTCACGTATTGATGTCCCACACCTCGTGGAAGCTCGTAAAATTGCGGGATACCCAGTCTTTTCGGTTATTCCAACCTCTATAACTTGGCTTAGACTCATTTTTAGGTCGGATTTAGGCAGAGTCGAAGGCGTTTTTCGTTAAATTGTGGTGGGTAATTTTTTGTTGGTATTAATCTATGGTGCTTTTGAAGGTTTCCTGCATGATGAGGTCACAGAACGAAAACATTCGGGCTTGTTGAATTGATAAAGAGCTCTCGCAGTCTCTGAATAATGTCTCTGCGGTTTTTACAGTCTTTCTAGGGAGCCACTAATAAAATTTGAGTCTTTAAACCGTTGCGATTGGTCTTTTGAATTTTTTTCTGAAAGACTCTAGTCTCTTAACTCTTGTGCATGTCTATAGTGAATCGCACTTCTTGAAGACTCGAGTCGACAGTATGCCAACGAGAGCTTGGAGACTCCAACTTCCTCAGGTTGTCGTACCAAAATTTTTTCAAGTTCTTCATGAAGAACTTGGAAAATTTTCGGCTGAGCTAAAGGGACTTGGAAAATTTCTGGCTGAGCTGCTACCCGGACGGATTTAGAATAAATGCCTCAAACCACGCAATATTTCTATTAAACTTGAAATTTATAAATAATATAATTACGTATAATAAAAGTTACATTCAATACATTTACTTGATCTAAATAATTATTTCGTTTTTCTAATTATGCTCAACGAATCGCATTTATCGCAAGATAATTATCAAGATTATTTTCGTTCATAAATATAAAAAATGAAAATAATAATAAGTTGGCACGTTTATCAATATAAATAAAATTTTATTTTCGTTCATAAATATAAAAAATGAAAATAATAATAAGTTGGCACGTTTATCAATATAAATAAAATCATAGAGAAAGTCCATTTACAATTGTAATTACTCAGTTGAATTGTAAAATAACAAAATGTAATAATTTACAGTTGAAAAAAATTAATTAATCTGTATTACGACAATAATAGTGGATCTAGACTTTAGTCTCTCTATTTATACTCAGTTGAAATGTAAAATAAGAAAATGTAATAATTTACAGTTGAAAAAAATTAATTAATCTGTATTACGACAATAATAGTGGATCTAGACTTTAGTCTCTCTATTTATTAGAGACTGCAGTCTCAACGGTGAATTGTCTCTATGTATGAGAGACGATACGCGCGAGACATCGTAATGTAGACAAGAGACTCTAAGCAAGAGCCTACAGTCGTCAGATTTTAATCTGTATTACGACAATAATAGTGGATCTAGACTTTAGTCTCTCTATTTATTAGAGACTGCAGTCTCAACGGTGAATTGTCTCTATGTATGAGAGATGATCCGCGCGAGACATCGTAATGTAGACAAGAGACTCTGAGCAAGAGCCTACAGTCGTCAGATTTTAAACAGTCTCGCTCAGTGCCCAATAGAAAGTGATCCGCGCGAGACATCGTAATGTAGACAAGAGACTCTGAGCAAGAGCCTACAGTCGTCAGATTTTAAACAGTCTCGCTCAGTGCCCAATAGAAAGCCCGTTTAGTGGATAACAATTCCAGTGATTAGAGTCGCTCAATCTCCAGTCCATGAAAACATAAACTTTTACCCATAATTACTGACTACAAAATTGATAAAAAATGTATATATAATTCCAGTGATTAGAGTCGCTCAATCTCCAGTCCATGAAAACATAAACTTTTACCCATAATTACTGACTACAAAATTGATAAAAAATGTATATATGAGAGCACTCAGGTACACAAAATCGACATGAACTAGCGGAAACCGTCAAGTGACGCAATATTGCGAGTATCCTCTCTCTATATTATCAAACACATATCACAGATTTTATTTTCATTTTTTTTTTTTGTTTTGTTATAGCATATAAGCAGAACTAGTCACGCATGTGTACAATAATTTATGAGGAAAATATGAGCACGTGAAAAAAAATTGAACGCGACAACTGTTATTGCACGTGCTATATGCGAAGAGAGGATTTCAAGAGGATCGAGCAGCTTGAACTAACAAACTCGAGATTCCCAGTGGAGGACGCGAGCATATGGGGGTGGCTAGGGGTACAAGAGGGAATTCAGGACAAAGTTTCGTCATTGCGAAGTGACACGAGTGGTCTTTATAGCGCGCCTTGACGCCAAAACTGCCTCTGTATTGACAAAAGTGTCGCTGGTCCTCGCGTCGAGCAGTTTTCTCGCGCCATTCTGCAATATCAGGCGTTTGCAAGACAAGAGAGATGATTGGGACGAAATCATCGCGAAGAATGGAAGCCCATGAGATACACGTGCATACCTTCCAACGCGACAGAATATAATCGAACGATGCCAGAGAGTACAATGAAGCGCGCAAGACTTTCCAAATGTCGACGCAAATCAACATCACGAAATACACACAGACATTCGGGGAAAATTGCTTATGCCCAAACCACTCGATCTAAATGCAGCGTCAAAAGCCCCTTAAAATCTTCCCTCAATATTTTATCCAAGTTGACAAATGAAACGGATTGAAAAATCACGCCAAAACAAATCCAACAGATGAAAATACTTTATCAACAATTTATTTCAAATTATTTAGACAGGTTTTTCTGATGATAAAACGCTCGGAAAATTGAAAATTATTAATTTAACGTGTTACCACTATGTAAAGCATTTTTTTTTTTAATATTTCATAAAATTCTGATTCACAATTTATCCGGAAAATAATTTTTTTTTCGTAAAAGTTGGACTTTAATTGACAATTTTTTATTTTTTTTAAGGATTTTTGATGATGAAATCAGGGTTAAAGGTTTTTTTTTCTTGATTAAAGGTCCTGTACCTATGTAAAACACGTTTTCGACAATATTTGAATAATTTATTTCATTGCAAAATTTATCAAAAATCAATAAAAAAAAATTTTTTTTTCTGAAAATGACCATGATTTACGGTTTTTTCAATTTTTTGCGTCAGACCGCACTTAAACGAACTGAAAAATTGATTTTTCTAAACGATTGACAACATAAGATGTCAATTATTAATAATGTTTAAAAAATTGAAAAAATGTATATTATTTTTCTATCAATCGAAAAATTCAAAAAAAAATTTTTTTTTTAATGTTATATAGAAGGGTTGTACCTTTATCAATTTTTATTATATTGTAAATTCAGTATTGTGATATTTTTTGAAGAAACAAATATTTTCATATAAAATTTTCAATCCAAAAGCTTAAAATTTTGCATTTTCTCCATGATTTTTTTCTGTTTTTTGTTAATAACTCGGTAACTATGCTAGATACCGAAAAAAGTTACTTAATCTAAATTATTGATAATTAAATTTCCTACAAAAAATGTTGAATACACTTTTTTCGTAGTTTGCTTTGTTTTTGAGATATTTTGAATAATAAAAATGTGAAAAATTCACGATATCTCAAAAACAAAGAGAAACACGCAAAGAAAAATTATTTTTGCTAAACAAAAGTGTTCTGCAAAGATATTCTACCTTAATTAACAACTCCCAGTCGAAATGACTCGTTATAATCTCGAAATTACACCTAATATTACTATAATCGACTATAACCGACGTCTTTGACAATGTCGACAACAGCATGACTGCTGAAACCGTAACGCCGAGCTTAGTCCGGCTTAAGGTAGCATATCTAACACTAGACAGAGAGAAGTCCAAGAACGAGAAACATCGTAGACCGATGAAAACCCCTAAAATCAGCAAAAAAAACCCGATTTTTTCCCGAATGATTTCAGACATTCCCAATTAAAGAAAAATTTTCGATTATTAATTTTTATTTTTTATCTATAAGTACTTGAAATAAATGAATAAAAATGTAAGTTACGTTTTGATTATTCAATTTAATAGTGCATGGAAATGTATTTATTTTTAGAATAAATTTTTTTAAGTTTTTGTTTTTGTTTAAGGGTTGTGCAAAGTTATTTTTGGTACTGGAGGGAGGAATAATTTATAAGACGTCATCGGATGGACTGTATACGGTGAGTTATTATATCGGGCAACGAATGAAGGTCAGTCCTGGCTGGCCAAAAACGTCTGTTTCTACTTATCGCCTCCACTACTCGCCTTGCCACTGTCTGGCACGTGACCCGCCGTCCCTGCGTCATAAAAAGTTGTAAATGAGTTTGTAAGTAGTCTAAGATTTCTATGGAAATACTTGAGCGATTTTTAATGTGTCACAGCACGCGAGCGGTGGATGTTGTGGATAAAAAGGGCGTAAATTGACGTGTCGACTGGGTCATATAGGTGCGACGGCATTTTTTTCTTATACTTGATTATATATTGTTGAATATATCTTGGCAAATTAACAATTTCAGAATTTTTTTTTTCAAAACAAAATTCAATAAAGAAAATGGAAAAAAATCGCAAATTAAAATTTTAAAAAATCTCATTTTTTTAAATAAATTAAAATCAAAAATTTGAAAAAATGTTTTTTTTTTTATTGCTAGGGTCGCAACGGTTTAGTTGCTCTCTTAAAAAAAAAAAGTTTAAAAAAAATCGAATTTAATTTTTTTTAATAACGTACTAAAAATAGCAATAATTTTTTAAAAAATCACCACAAAGTATGAAAAATGTTAGAAACTAAAAATTTGAAAAAATTCAATTTTTCAAAAAATTTAATCTGAAAAAAAAAAAAATCAAGATGGCGAATTAAAAAATTCTCCAAAATAAAAAATCAATATAAAAATTTCAAAAATCTACTTTGATAAAAAAATCTCTGCGCCTCACCAAAAAAATTTCAGAAAGCAAATTTTATTTGAAAAAAACGAAAAAAAAATTTTTTTTTTCTTTCAAATAAAAACCCTTAACTAAAAATTTTTTAAAATTCGATTAAAAAAAAAATTTCTCTAAAAAAATCAAAAAGACTAAAAAAAAAATCCTAAAAATCGTTGAAAAATTCAGTTTTTCAAAAAAATACAAAATCCAACCCAAAAACCTAAAAAATTCATCAAAAAAATTTTTTTTTGGATTTTTTTCTTCAAAAAAAATAAACCGAATCTTAAAAAAAATTTATTTTTCAAACAAATTCGTAAATATTTATCAACAAAAAAAAAAATTTAAGATTATAAAAAAAAACTGTACAATTTTTTCCACAATGTTCAACAGCTCAAAAAAAAAATCGACAACACTGCGTATATGTCGCGGAAAAATGATATTCCCGACTATACTCGAGATTGCAATGCTAACTCCTATATATACGCAGTATAGGTCTGAAATACCTTTAGCACAAAGTTTAATAACACTCTTGACTTAATGTACGTACATTAATCTATTTACTATATATAATAAATAGATTTTTTGCCGCATCCGCGAGCGGGCAAGAAGTTGGCGTGCGAGAGAGCAGCGCAGACTACATTTATGCACGAGACTAAAGCAACGATCGGGAGGACTTGGTCACATTTGATATGGACAGAGATAACCGGTAACGTACGCGCACCAGCGCCCGTCATGGAGCCACATATACACGTGTAATATAAATATACACGACGGTACATACTTGGCGACTGTCTAATCCTGCATGCTGGATATTATTTATATTGTACGAGTGGATCGAGTAGCCAAGATTTACCACGGGGGGATAATACGTACGCGAAGGTGGCGAACTCGGCGGTATGCAGGGAGGAGAAAGGGCAACGCGGCAGACTACGCTCCCGGTCACGACTCCATGGGCTTCCGTATTTGAATACAATGCATTATATTGTCTGCGTCATATCATATATCTCCTGGCTGAATAAACGCCGTCTCAATATTTTGAGTGCGGCCACACGGGGCAACAGACCAACAATGCTATACGCTCCCCCACTACACATGCCATCGTTAATTGTCAATTTTTTTACCTGCAAATCCAGACCAAGTGATTTTTCATTTTTATACAGATCTCTCATACTTTTCCAGGTAAGCCGATCAACTGTTTTTTCACTTTATCAACACTTGAATGCGTAAAATTGATTTTATAACAAATTATAAAAATATGAAAAATCAGTTTTTTGCAAATATCTCAGGTATTATCAATTTTGTCGAAAAATTTGTTGATATGTTATTGAAAGCTTGTTAAATTCTCTATAAAAAACGTTTTATGCGTTTAAGCGTAAAAAACCACCCTTTCATAAATATTTGACATCTCCAACAGATTTGAAATTGGTAATTGTGAATTTTTTACCCGTAAATCTAGACCAAGTGATTTTTCATTTTTATACAGATCTCTAATACTTTTTCAAGTAAGCCAATCAACTGTTTTTTCAGTTTATCAACACTTGAATGCGTAAAATTGATTTTATAACAAATTATAAAAATATGAAAAATCTGTTTTTTGCAAATATCTCAGGTATTATCAATTTTGTCGAAAAATTTGTTGATATGTTATTGAAAGGTTGTTAAATTCTCTATAAAAAACGTTCTATGCGTTTAAGCGTAAAAACCACTCTTTAATCAATATTTGACACCCCTATTAGACTCAAAATCGGTAATTGTAAATTTTTTTCCGGAAAATCGTGACCAAATGATTTTTTAGTTTTATTCTGATTGTTATTGATTTTTTCAAGAAGCAGATTATGTTTTTTTTGGTATTTTAAGATCTAATTCCCCAAAATCGATCTTATAACGATCGGTAAAGGCGTAAAAAATCAGTTTTTTGCGAATATCTCGGTAATTAGCGATTTATCAGAAAAATATATACTAATCAAATTTAAAGGATATTAAATTATCTACAAAAAATGTTATACATATTTCAATGTATGAATAATCGTTTACTCAATAATTGACATAATAAAATGAGATATTCTGTCAAATTTACGAATTTTTGCCCATAATCATTTTTTATTTAATTATTATTGAATTTATTTATGTAGTATGGTTTTGTGATAAATTTTCGCATTTTAAAATCAACCGTTTTTCAAAATTTTGCTATATTATTACCGATTTTCCAACAAAATTATCATTATTAAGTTGTTTAAAGCCATTTTTTAGAAAAACTATAATATTTACAGAAAAAAAGTATAAACAAAAAATATTTCACAAATAATTCTCAACAATTTTAGTTCTATTCATTTTCGCGTTATTTTTAATATTAACAAAGATATCTAACAAATTGTTCTGAATTTTCTCTAAAAGTGAAAGTGAGTATACAAAAAACTCATTTGCAAAGTATAATTTTGAAATTTTGAAAAAAAAAAATTTTTTAACCAAACTTACCCCTTAATATTTACCTAAAAAATATCTAATTAAATTTTTTTAATAAATTTTTTCGATTAAAAATCGGATTTTATCGATTTTTTATTAAAAAAAAAAAAAATAACATGTTAATTGATCGGATTTTTGTAATCAATTTTTTATATTAAAAACCAACTTTTACGAATAAAAAAATGATGAAAAATAAAAAAAAAAAATTGTTTTAATGTTTGAAAAATTTTTCAATTGCAAAAATCGATGAAAAAAAAATTTTTTTTTTTTTTTTTTTGCTCAATTGAAAAATTTTTCTAATTGCATTAAAATTATTATTATAATTTTTTAACCCGATCAATTGACGCGTCATTGACCGGTCACAAATTTTGCTCGCATCACTAATCGAGACGTTGCGATCGATTGGCGCTCATCCTCCGCTCGCACAGACGGGAAAGTGGCGTCTCGATATGAGCTCGTAAAAGCGGTCGACACTAACTCACCACGATCGAGATGATCTACAGTTATTGAATTCTCGAGAGAGGCAGCGAGATAGCGTTGCCCTTCGTGCTTCAAACGCGATCTTATCTTATAGGAGTATGGGATAGACAAGTGAATGCTCGTCGCGTCCGCGCCGCGTCCCCTTGACCCCTTTGCGCTTTGAAAAAAAAAAAAAAATTGCCGTCAATGGCGAGTTCAAAGTCTACTATCGTTGTGTATTCCTCGAGTTTATGATCTCATCCTTCGATTGATTTACGACAGTAATTATGGCGCTGCGAGTGTCACTCGGTGCTCCGTTTCCTCCGCCGCGCGGCAATGAGTTATGGCTGGCAATCTGGGAAAATGGCGCAAATGTGTAATGTGTGTTGGTATATACGTATATCCTGGGTGCGCGGAAGATTGCATCATCTGATGATCAACCGTCAAAAGGGCCAATGGTGTTGGGTACTCGCCAAAGCGCCTCGGGCCGCCAAAATATTAATTGCTGTGGGTGACGTGTGTCACGGTGAATGCGTTCTGGAGTTTTGACTCCTGATGGACATGAGGATTGTTTACAATTTATTTATATTTAACGCATAAATTAAATGATAAATTGATTTTTTACATATTTAAAATCGGTTTGTTGCAGTATGAGCTGTCTGTAGAGATATTCCCGTTTAGAAAAAAAAAACGGATTTTGAAAGTTTTTTTTTTGAAACCAGAGGTAAAAGGGTCAGCTAATCATTTCTATAACAAAAGCAGTTGCCGATTTTAATATTTAAAATTTTTATTTAAACAATCAGGCTAAAAAAAGCTATAAATAATTATTTTAGGGTAGTGATTATAGTCGGAAATTTATAGGGGATGTCTTTCCGAACATTTTTGGCGTATTATTTGTTTCAAAATGTTAATTAGAGCCGGAGAAATTTAATTTTTAATATTAACAGTTTAAACAAATGACGATTGCGCACAAACTACGCAGGTGAACCGGGGTTTTCTTTTTCTTAAAATTATCTATCCTTTTAATTCTAAAAGGTGCAGTAGGTTTAAAAACATTTCGAAAAAAGAAGTAATTTTATAACTAACAATTTAAATAAAAAAATTTTTATATCGTATTGGGTTTTGGAATTTTTTTGTCGATTTGCGGCCATATTGTTTGTAGATAATTTTAAAAAAGACCCCCTTCTCAAAGAGGGTGGTAAAAAAATAAATATTCAAGCGATACTTTTTATACAATAAATTTTGTATAACGTCTGAGATGTTTATATACGCGTAAATAAGTGATATTTACACAGTTAATAAAATGCTTCTTAAATAGAAATAAACATTGATTAATCCAAAATTTATGAATTAGTTGTTACACGCAAATTATTAATTTATTATAATAAATTTTATTCACTTCAGATTGAGATTAAGATCATTGGCCACCCTTTTAACCCGGAATTTATGCGAAATAATTATGAAATACAGTGTTAAATATTTTCTCTAGCGATGGAATTTTTTTCACAGTTGCGTTAATGTCTAAAGAACACCCGAAAAAATTTTCAACCCCCTGGCGTCGTTTTAAAAACCATTGCACACCCCTAAACCTCAAATTTACGAGAGATACTTATTAAATATAGTGATAAACATTTTCTCCAGCGATAATATTTTTTCTACACTTACTCTAAAGTCCAAAAAATACCCTAAAAAATCAACAGCCCCCTACTATCGTTTTAAAACCATCGGCCACCCTATAAACCCCAAATTTACACGAAATAATTATATAATCTAGTGTTCAACGTTATTTTTTGCGATAAATTTTTTTTAGTAGTTTCATAAGAGTCTAAGAAGCTACCAAAAAAAACAGCAACCCCCTAGTGTTGAAAAAAGTGTGAAAAAACTAATTAAATTTACAAATAACAATGAATGATGGATTTTTTAAACAGAAAAAAAAAAAAAGAATCTGACGTTAGAATTTCCACTCGAGCACTGACGGATATCAGACTGAGGTTGTCTGACCTCAGCGGAATTTTGAGTATGTGGAGAAATACTTTTTTGTTGTCCCCGAGACTCTGTTCTGCCAAAAAGACTCTGGTCTCTCTCGTGCGATGGAGGTCAGACTTTATTTATGGTGACAATCGGCGTTAAAGTGACCGGCGACAAAAAGTGAATAACCGTTCGAAAGGTAATATATTTTTTAGCGTGACTAATCGATGGAAAATTTGATCGCGTGCACACGTCATTTCCGAGAGAGGTAAAGAACAACTTGGGCCTGCATCAGCCATTATATTACACACTGTCCATACGAAAAATGTAATTAGACAGTGCACTAACTGAATTCCCACCTGCTCTTATGATAATGCAGTTTGAGAAAAAAATTAAAACCTCTGTGTCTGGAACTTTTACAATAATTTTCAATTTTTTCTAACAATCCCCTATATTTTTATTATACTAATATTATCGACTGAGCCAAATTCTGAGATAATTTAAATTTTTTATTCGACTTATAGGATCAGAGAGACTGGACTCAATTGAAACACTAGAATCTTTAGGATTTATTTTGTTTAAAGTTATAATTATTAAACCGTCAGTTTTTGTACAATAGTTTTTAACACTATATAATTCTTTTGAAAATTTATGGAAATTTAAATATAATGATCGGTTAGATTTTTATTGATAAAAAACTTTTAGCTTGTTCTCTGTTGAAATTGATACTTAGCAGGTTGCAGTTGAAACACTCTTTGATTTTAATTGAAGATTTGCAATAAAAGTGTTCTTATTTTTAATAAATTATTCTTTTTATTCGTAAGCACTTGATTATTAATGAAAAACATTTATTATTGCATTGATAAACTGAAAAATTGAATTTCTGTGGATTTTCAATATAGGGGATATTTTTTTATTTTCACAACAATACGGACATTTTTTTATTTTTTAAATAATTTTCAGAGAATATTAGATAAATATTTTTTGAATTTGAAATTTTTTAGACTATTTTAATGACATTTTCAAACGCTGTTACAATCGACACCACAAAGCAATATCGACAGATTTATGTGCTTTTAGGGATAATGTTTATTTATTTAACTCATTTTTGTAGTTTTGAAAATTTATGGAAATTTAAATATAATGATCGGTTAGATTTTTATTGATAAAAAACTTTTAGCTTGTTCTCTGTTGAAATTGATACTTAGCAGGTTGCAGTTGAAACACTCTTTGATTTTAATTGAAGATTTGCAATAAAAGTGTTCTTATTTTTAATAAATTATTCTTTTTATTTGTAAGCACTTGATTATTAATGAAAAACATTTATTATTGCATTGATAAACTGAAAAATTGAATTTCTGTGGATTTTCAATATAGGGGATATTTTTTTATTTTCACAACAATACGGACATTTTTTTATTTTTTAAATAATTTTCAGAGAATATTAGATAAATATTTTTTGAATTTGAAATTTTTTAGACTATTTTAATGACATTTTCAAACGCTGTTACAATCGACACCACAAAGCAATATCGACAGATTTATGTGCTTTTAGGGATAATGTTTATTTATTTAACTCATTTTTGTAGTTATTTCTTAAAGCTCATAAACTATTATTTATCTCAGTATATCGTCCAAATTCATAGGTAATAAATAATAAGTGTAAAATCAGAAAAAGAAAACAACCCGTTACTTTCGACACGGTAAAACAGTAAATATTTTATTCCAACTGTTCTATATTAGTTATTACAAAAAAATTTGTGTTGATGCATTGTTGTGTTATTCTTTACGTGAATATTTATCAAAATTCGATATATTATTTTTTACTGATTTTTTAACGTCACTGTTTCAACTGCGTCCAGTCTCCTCTATATACCTATAATATAATATATATACCTAGATATATAAAACTAGGTCTGTGTGACCTGGCACAGGTCCAATGACTCTGGAGTGGCGGTGTTACGCTCATCGAATCTTGTCGGAAAATATGGCTCAACAGAATTTTTGCCCCGAAAGTCGTCTAAACGTCGCGGTAAGATGAGTGCACGAGGCGAGTGGAGTGTCAGGTATAGCTGGGGAACTTTGAATTTATATGACGCCCAGACGATACAAAGGTGATAAATCACAGTTATTGCAATGCCAGGTCGGGTTGGAGATGCGCGCGAGGTTTGGCAGAGCGACTGGAGTTCCCGCGAGTGGAAACAGAAACGCTAAATCACGCGGCGCGTCTCTGGCAGCACTGTGCGACGCCCTCTAGTCGCTTTTATTCTTAATTCCATGGTGGCGCGCGTGTAATATTTACATTGCTAATGTGTATCGGCCTAACTTGTAATTAAACAAATTCGCACAACTGGGGTGCGGATTTTCTTCTCAAGTGCTTCATCGCCCCCGTGTCGGTTAGAACGAGCACAATGCGACGTCTCGCTCCATCTAGTAACTTGAGCGAGTGCTCGTTAGCGCTTTTAACGCAACTTAGCGCGCGAAGCTATATACCTCGCGGCTGTTCTACTCATCGTTTCAATGAATATTTATAAGAAACTGAAAAATAGTCTAAAACAACGACTGCCGCGTTCTTGCGCACGGTAGTTATACATGTCGATGTTACGCCGTCGCGGCGCTCATGTCGTTGCCGAGTAATCTGTTGGACACTTTCCTACTATCATGTGTGTTTATCATCTCACTTTATGCCGTATAAATTAACAGTTACGGCCAATTACCAATCGCCGTTTGTCGGCGTAACTTTGCCTTGACTTTATGACTATTAGAGGGTATGTTTGATTCTATTAAACTACGGATAAATTATCTTTATATTTTAGTGCGTGTACTCGCATACGTGAGTGCACGGTAAAAAAAAAGGTTGAGCGACATTTTGATTTAAAAAAAACCAATCATAATTGAATTTTAATACAATTTTCACTAAAAACGATTTCATACATTGTATTTTTTGAAAAATATGGATTAAAAAATTACCGTGTATACTTTTAAAAAAAGCTTTAGCATTGCTGATTTTTCCTAAAATATTTTCCATGCAGCTTAGTAAAAAAAACTAAGTTTTAGTAAAAAAAACTAAGTTTGTAAAAAATTACCGTGCATAGGAAAAATTTTACCGTGCATCATTAATATTAGTTTTTGTAGGCCATTCACGAAACAATAGTATAGTTCATGGCTGCTCAGAAGTTATCTGCACGGTGAATAAATTACCATGCACTTAAATTTCTGTTACCGTGCATCACAACTTGAATATTAGGTTCGCTGTAGAACGCAAGTATCACCAATAATCGGTTGTAAATTATTTGCACGATAAAAAATTGACCGTGCACATGATTTTTTACCGTGCGACATTGAAATAGGTATTACGTGGTTTACTATAAACCAGCAACATAGCTAAAAGTTAGTTCAAAATTACCTGCACGGTAACATATTTACCGTAACTATGAAAAATTTACCGTGCATTTTTTTGAATGAATCTTCCTACATTCACTAAAAATCAGTGATATAGTTAGTGGCCTAGTAAAAATTCGAATCATGCACGGTAGGAATTTAGGTTTATCATGAGTTACGTTCAACGCACGGTAATTTTTGTGCAATATTTTTCTTTGTTCAATGTTACAATCTTATCGGTAACATCGTATAGAAAAAATTTAACAAGACTAAATTTCTATTGTCACGGTAAAAAACTTACCGTGCATGAAAAAATTTGATTGATATTGAAGGTTTTGTTACTATAATGTTTACATTTTAGAATTGGAAACAAATACGGAAAAAATTCGAGTCAAAAATTTTTACCGTGCAGGTCAGTAATTTTTAATTGCATTGGTTTTTCATGAATCAATATAATAGACAATCGTATTCAATTGGGGGCACGGTAAAAAATTTCATGTTTCACATTTTTATTTTTATTTTCATTTTTATTGTTTTTGTGTTTTTTTTTTTTTTTAATTTTAGATCTTTTGAGAACGTCTGCAGGTTCAATCGACTAGCACTCATCGTAACTTGCAGTGCCACTAGAATAAATCCAGATTTCTGCAACACTGAGAAGCGGGTGCTTTTGTGCAGACGAGTTTTTGTCTGGAAATAGGGCTGTCAGCATGACCTTTTATTTATTTGACTGATAAGCACGATAAATAACTGTTACCACTGCAGTCGAGACAATTTTACTTGTTTAAACAAAATATAGCAACTAAACATTTTCCATCTGGCAACACTTGACAAAGACTTTCTGTGTGCGCAAACCTTATCGAGGATGACCATGAGCCTGGCGATGGTAAATACGCAGGTGTCACACAAAACGACGCTTTATTGGGTCGTTCATTCGCGTCGGTGGGTCCGGAAGTTGGTTGAAGATAACTTTGACGACTCCCAGGAAACGAGAAACTCTCTGCCATCTTGTTTAATAACTGCTCAACAACAACGGCCTTTCTCACAAAAAACAAGATATCCAAATATACTCTTCAAATTCCTATATCTTAATCTCTAATTAATTATCCTCACACGATCGCTCATCACAATTAAAAAAAATTCATCACAATGACTAAAAAAATCTGAAAAAAAATTTTCAATAGAAAAAAAATCAGTTGAACATTTTTTTACATAAAAAAATCAATTCGATCTTTAGTACTTTGAAAAAAAAAAGTAGTTTAGTTGAAAAAAAAATGTCGAAAATTTTTTTTTTTTATAAAAAAAAACCAATGAGGGCTTTACATGATTTTTGGAGAATTTATAGAAATAAAAAAAAAAAAAATCAACTCTGAAAAATTGAGGTGAAAAATTTTATTTTTTTATCCAAAATCTTGATTATCGAAAATTTTTTTCAAAAAATCCTAAATTACCCTCAAAAACTGCTAAAAAATAATAAAAAAAAAAAAAAACTTCTTTATAATCCAAAAAATACATATTTTACCAAATAACAAGTGTTTTACACATAAAAATATTTTTTCCAACTTAAAAACTTCAAACTATATAATTTAAACAACAAAATATCAATAAAAAAAAAATTAAAATTCCCAAAAAAAAAATTTTTTATAAAAGTAAATAAAAAATAATTTTACGGTAAATTAATTATTTTCAGTTAAAAAAAAAAAAAATGATATCATTAAAAATTAAATTTTTTCACGAATTAAAAAACCAAAATCAATTTTTTCATTTTGGTACCCATTTTTTTTTTTTTTCTTTTCATAACATATTTCAGGAGATCCAAAATCATGTATATATATATTTTACACCAATTAATAATTTTCCATGATGAAAAAATGTGATTTAAACGACAGACGATAAAACGAAGATTACAGAATGAAAAATCGTGGGAGGACAGTAAGAAAATGTATAGACTAGAGATTGTATTGAAATAATGGCGTAAATTTGTGGATCTACTTGGACAAGAGCCGAATGGTGAATGAAGACATTGCGTCGCATCGCGGAAACGCGCGTGGGAGAGCCAGCTGACTGCATGGAGCTCGCATTACAATTCGCGTGGTCGGCGATGGTTCGCGAGTGTATTATGAGAATCAACGGATTATAATGAAGCGCCCTGATGTTTCCCCTACATCCTATAGTTGCTCTCATCATCACGAACTCCGCCCGCGGGATCACTTACAAATCTTGCGGATAAATTTTTAGCGTAAATATTAATGCACGGTAAATTTATTGGTTAGATTATTATGAAGATGAGACACAAAGTTGTGCGCCGACGAGAGTAGATCCACTGTCAGCCACACCAACAACTGTGATTGTATAGTACGTGTGTAGAGATTTACATGTCTGGCACTGTTTTACGAGGCCACAAAGTGCCGCTCGTGCTCGCGCTCTCGCTGCGCACCTCTCGACGCGTTGGAGCACGCGCTTATAAACACGTCATTCTACCGTGCCGCTAACCCCATTATTCAAAACTTTACAATGCCCCTATATCTTGAAAGAACTGCACTTCTATCTGCACAGCCAAAGGAAAATATTAATTCCAGTGCAATGAATACATCCGTGTTGTTTTATGCCTCAGCGAGCTCTATACGACCTCTTTTAATGCGCATAAATTTTATCGGGGAAAATTAAAAACACGGGAAAATTAAATCATCAAAGTGTTCGACTTGTTGAACCGTTTTTTTTTTATCGGTATTTATATCTACTGAGTGTCAAACTGTTTAATAAGTGTATTACGCCTATGAGTTTTTTTTTTATCGATTTTTTTTTATATTTTAATATATCATTTTTTAAAACTGTTTTTTTGGGGCGTCATCACGGTTTTTTTTTCAGTGGAAAAATCGACTGTATATAATTATTTTGCTTTATTTAAAATATATGTTTATTAATTTTATATTTTTTAAATTATTTAAAAATTTTTTGTTTTAATGTAGTTTAGAATTTTTTTATTTTGAAAATATTCACTGTTATGGGGTTTTTCAAAATTTTTTTTTTTTTTTTAGTTAAACAATTTTTTTCAGTTTAAATTTTTGATAAAACATTTTTTTTTTTTTTTAGTATGGATTTTTTCAAGTTGATGGTTTTTTTTTGTTTAAATTATAGATTTTTTAAAAGAAATGTATAATCTAATTTTTTATATCAAGAAAATTAATTAATTTTTGATCATATTTATTTTTTGAGGTATATCAAATAGTAAATTAAAATAAAAAAAACATCATTTTTCGGAGTATTAATTTTTATAAATGATTTTTCTATTTATAGTAGAACAGTTATAAGACATTTTTTTTTCATCTTTTGAGTCTATTAATTTGTCAATCCATAAAAAGCTCGCCTTTTTGGCCCATCTGAAATAATATTTATTCTAAAAAAATAATGAAAATAAATCAATCTTAAATAATATCCATTTTTGAATCTTGAAAAAAAATTCATACATTATCGATTTTTTTTTTAAATAAAATTTTTAAGTCATAATTCTTTAGAGGAAAAAAAAAATGGAATTTTTCGGAGTAAAAAAATTCAATATTAAACAACTTTACTTTAATATTTAAAACAGAAGAGTTGTAAAATTTTGTTTTAAATATTCTATGAAATATTTAATATTTGTATTATTTAGAGAAGAATAAAAAAAAAAAACTTTTTAATGGAATAATAACTTTTTTTTACTGATTGCATTTTTTTCATCGAAAAAAAAATCGATTTTTTTTATTTTATTCTTTGAAGGACTTTTAAAATAAATATCCACTTAACCTACATTTATTCAAAAAACAGATACCTCACATAAATCTCGAAGTAAGAAATTAATTAAACATCCAACTAAATTAAGACCATTCCGATTATTAATTGACCGACTAATGAATAAATCAACACATCAGTATTACACATTAACCTAAAAAAAAAATCTAATATCGAGAAACCAAAACTGTCATATATATGTCCCTCACTAAAATTCCAGACATAAAAAATTCAACTCTACAAAATCTACCTACTCAGATCGTATAACACGAAAGACAGTTAATACTAAAATTTTAATAATTCTTTAATAAATCACTCTGTAGCACAGCAAAATTGAAAAAAAAAGTCACAAAAACCATGACATTAAACATCTTTAAAAAAAAAAAAAACAAAACCAAATTGAGCGACTCAAATCACTGAAATTCTCATCCACTAAACAGGCTTTCTATTGGGCACTGAGCGAGACTGTTTAAAATCTGACGACTGTAGGCTCTTGCTTAGAGTCTCTTGTCTACATTACGATGTCTCGCGCAGATCGTCTCTCATACATAGAGACAATTCATCGTTGAGTCTGCAGTCTCTAATAAATAGAGAGACTAAAGTCTAGATCCACTATTATTGTCGTAATACAGATTAATTAATTTTTTTCAACTGTAAATTATTACATTTTGTTATTTTACATTTCAACTGAGTGATTACAATTATAAATGGACTTTCTCTATGATTTTATTTATATTGATAAACGTGCCAACTTATTATTATTTTCATTTTTTATATTTATGAACGAAAATAATCTTGATAATTATCTTGCGATAAATGCGATTCGTTGAGCATAATTAGAAAAACGAAATAATTATTTAGATCAAGTAAATGTATTGAATGTAATTTTTATTATACGTAATTATATTATTTATAAATTTAAAGTTTAATAGAAATATTGCGTGGTTTGAGGCATTTATTCTAAATCCGTCCGGGTAGCAGCTCAGCCAGAAATTTTCCAAGTCCCTTTAGCTCGGCCGAAAATTTTCCAAGTTCTTCATGAAGAACTTGGAAAAATTTTGGTGCGACAACCTGAGAAAGTTGGAGTCTCCAAGCTCTCGTTAAAAAATAGTAAATTAATCATTTCCATCCCCATTTCTAATTTAATCAAATTTTAAAACAATTTCTAATAAACATTGAAGTCGGAAATTGGTGCTTGAGTAAAAATATGATTTTTAGCAACATGGCCGATAATAAATTTTTTTTTTCTTCAAGTATCGTCTAGATTAGAGCTGCAGCTGTATCACATCCTGGGATGTCATCAACGCGGAGCCAGTGAGGGCGTCAGAGGGGCACGACTAGTATAAAAGCAGCAGAAGCAGCAGGCGGTTATCGACGGCAGACACGACCGCCACAAATCTTGAGCTATCAGGAGATCTCCGAGTTTTTGGTGACTCTCTAATGCCTGGAAGTTGCCTCGGGTCCATACACGCGCGTCGAGGTGATGCCAGAGAGAAGCGGGCCAGTAGTCTGGCGTGTAGTTTGTGTCGCGCGTGAGCGAGACGGAGATAAAGAGCCATCGCAGTCAGTATAGATAGTAAGTGGGCAGCCATAGCTCTCCGTTGGCGCACATAAAGAACACAAAGGTTCGGACGTGTCCAAGACGGAGTGCGCTTACGCGGATTGTGTGCTGCTGCTGCGAGGGTGGAGGTCGCGCGCAGGGGCCGGGAGATTTGTGTTCCGCATCGAGGGACCCCGCCGAATAATTCCCATTTCGCGTGGGACACCACTCAAAGTCTTGCAGACTCGCCAAACGATTAATGCTGATAGTTTGCTGTGCTAAAACGAAAAAACCTTCCGCCATCATGAGAAAACACGTCTTTAATTTTGATTTTCTGCCAAACTAGTCGATGAAAAATACTTAAGGTCTTTATTTAACCGATAACTCAATAACGAGCGATTTTACGCAAATTTTACACTGATAATTTTTTAAAGATCATTAAATTTTCTACAAAAATAGTATTTAATAAAAATTTCGTAGATTGAATAGTTTAAGAGATATTTCAAAAACAAAATCGGCTAAAATTCATCGTTTTTTCTCAATGGAATTTTGGAAAGTTTTAGATTTTTAAAAATATCTCAAAAATCATGCAAGTTATGAAAATTTTTGTCTCAATCATTTTTTTCGGTGATAAAATTCTCTACAAAAAAGAATCAGTAAAAAATTCACATAAATCAGGTAGTTTTCAAGATATTTTTAAAGAAAAATCCATAAACCCATTTTTCTTTGTGTTCATCGAAGAAAAACTGGTTAAAAAAATTTTTTTTTCAATTGAATAACATAGTTCCATCAGGCTCACGAATCGAGAATTCATTTTCCACCTGGATTAGAATTAAAACAAAAATTTATTGCACGGAGAAAAAGTGTGGGTTCTCCTGTAAACGACACAAAAGTGAGACAATTGAAAGATGACGCTCGCTAGTTGCGATCGATACAGGCTGTTTCACTTGAAGAAAAATGTGATGCAAGTGCAACGACTGGCAGGTGCGAACTGCTCGACGTCGTCCTGGGTCAATCCGAGGCCTCTGTCGAGAGAACACCGCGTCCTCTGATTGAGTTTGCAGGCGCATCTCGGCAATTGCGGGCATTTTGGTTGACTGCTCGAGTTGCACGTTGCAAGTGCGCTCTGCGCGGTCCAGGTTTAGATTGCACAAGGCCCCCCGAGCTGGCCCAATGGGCCAAAAAGTTGGCGGCCGTAAGTTCGCGCTGTCCTGCGCAACTTTGCACCAAGAATTTTCGGCCATTCCAACTGGCTGATTGGCTGCACCCCGCGCGTTTTTTTTCGAACACTTCAATCGCCCGATTTTTAATGCACTCGAGCAGTCCGCCATTTGCTTGACAGACTTGTAAATTTAATTATCTGCCATATATTAAAAGACAGAAAATTAATTTACAGCGGTAGATTATAGTTGGATATTTCAAAAAGATTTTTTTGACAAAAAAAATATTATATAATCAGTTACAACTCTGAATCATGTGCCGTTTGATGATAAATTATTACGCGTGTGTTTATTTGGCAGGAAAAAAAAAAGGAATAAATCGTGATTTTGAATATTGAGAATCAAGAAAGCTCTAGGCGAAAGTGAGGGTTAGTTGAAAAGAGCCCGAAGTGAACCAGTAGCTGTTTTATTTTCCTCTCCGCTCCATAAGATCGCATTCTTTACGACCCATTAGACGAATTCATTACCAAGCCACCAGGCAATCCTGCCCCCTCGCCAGGCTCTTTATGCTCTGCTTTTTCAACTTGACTTGGGGCGCTCCACTCGTCGTCGTCGCGTCTCGACACAACACTTGTTCGCCCGATCGTCCATGAATTTTTCCTATATGCTGTACAAAATCAGCATTAACGCCGCCGAAAATCTCCCACCTGACGTCAGGATAATTTCAAAATTTTCTCCACACTTCATTGTGTGAAAAAAAAAATTTTGAAATGAAAAAACTCGACAAATTGTTGAGAAAAAAAATTTTTGTATCATTAAATTTGTGTGTTTTATGAGGTCAAACGTGAATCAAATTATAACTTTAATAGATATTCATCTTAAATAATTGACAATTTTAAGCTATATAATTTTTTTTTTTGTTTTTTTTTCGACCGTTGAAAAAATTTATATTGAAGAAAATGTTAAAATACATGAGTAAAAATGTTTTGTAAATCAATAACTCGATAAATAAGCAAAATAAGGAAAAATATTATTGATATTAAATAATTGAGAATTTAATTTTCTAAAAAAAATATTCAACAACATTTTTTTGAATCTCATTTTGTTTTTGAGATATTATCGTTTTTTGTTTGAAATTTTTTTAATTTTTTAAATATCTCGAAAACGATGCAAAATTCGTTAAAATTTTATTCTACGTTTTTTATAGGAAATTCAGTCCCTTAAAATTTGATTCTCTTGATATTATTCGTTATCTCGCTTATTTACCGAGTTATCACTAAAAATTGCAGGATTTTCAATAGATATATGACATTTGTCATTTTTAATTAACTATTTGATTGAATATAAATCATAAAAATGGGAATATTAGTAATATTAAATTATTGACAGTCAAACCATGTAAGAAAAAAAATATAGAAATAAATTTTTTTCATCTCTCTCAGTTTTTGAGATATTAATGTTTTTTTGAAATTTTTACTTTTGAAAATATCTCAAAACTGACACAAGATATGAAAAAACTTTATACCACATTTTTTGTAGAAAATTTAATTCCCAAAAATTTAGCTCTCTTGATATTTTTCGTTATCTCACTTATATTTACAGAATTATCACTAACAAAAGCACAAAAACCCCGAAAATTCTCAATAGATATGACATTTCCCATTTTTAACTAATTTCTCGATAAAATATGAAATAAAAAACATGAATATTACTATAATATCAAATTATTTACAGTCAAACCATGCAAAAAAATGTAGAAATAAAATTTTTTTTAACTCCCTCAGTTTTTTTAGACATTGACGTTTTTTTTTAAATTTCTTATTTTCCAAAATATCTCAAAAACTACGAGATATCTAAAAAAATTTTATACAACATTTTTTGTAGCAAATTTAATCCCCAAAAATTTCGTTCTCTTGATATTTTTCATTATCTCACTCACTCACAGAGTTATCACTAAAAAAAGCAAAAAAAAAAAAAAAATGATTTCCAATGAATATCTTAACTAGACTATGTATAAAAAAATTATTATCCACTTTTTTGACGTGGATAAAGCGAATGCAAAAATGTATTTTAAGTAAAAAAAATAATTCCGAATATTTATTTGAAAGTCAAAGCAGGCTCAAAGTGGTATTTTTCACCTCTGGTGACCTCCACACAAGTTTCATCGTCATCCAGCGCACATTGCAGGGGGAATTTACGAGCCCGAAGCGCGGTCACTGCTGTGACCGGCAGAGAATTAAGTGTAAGGCCGCTCGGCTGCGCACTCGCTGTATCAATTCATTAGCGCATTACAGTTAAAATAAAAGTATCGGCGTATCTGAGGCATGCGGCGTGTATGAGAGAGGAGATGCGACCGGTTTCCAGCGTTGACTCGTCGACTCCCTTTCACTCCTCGCCATCATCCACTCGCCTCTTCGCAACCTCATCCACACGGCTTTGACCTTCGCCGTGATTTGTCACTCGACATACATTACCATATGCCTCGAATTTATTTTATTATTATTTTCGTTTTTTTCTCTCGCATCGCTTGGGATAAACGAAAGTATGGAGACACTCGTTGTCATAAAAATACCTACCTGATGCCAAGATTGTACGCGATAAGGGCCCCATTGCCATCAGGGATGAATATATACTGGCCCTATTTAGATGCTTCTCTGCACGTATACATTAACCTTCTTTTTTTATTTTTTAACATTTTTTCAACAGCTTTTTACACGTTTTAAAACATAAATCTTGATTAGAAGTTGGTAATAATAATAATTAGAGCTTTTTTGTTATGTTTTATTTTTTTTTTATGAAAGGTCAATAATTTTAAATGCTTTTTCAAAATAAAAAATGAAAGAAAAAAATTTTTTTTTTTAAATTTATTTATTCAATTTTGAACGAAAAAAAAAAGAAGTTTTTTTGGAACTTGTTTTTAATGGAAAAAACTCAATTTCAGTGGGGAAAAAAAACTTTTTTTGTGTAATTTTAAATAAAAAAAATTTTTTTTAACTCAATTTTAGAGAAATAAAAAATTTCCAAGTCAATTTTTAATGGAAAATAATATTTTTAATTTGATTTTCGACAAAAATACGTTTTTTTTTTATTTCAATATTTTAAATAAAAAAATGTTTGTAGCACGCTTTTGAAAGTAAAAGAAATGTTTCTGATTTTTATCTTAATTTTAGATGAAAAAAACTTTTTTTTTTTTTCAATTTTTACTTCAATTTTTGATAGGAAAAAATTGTTTTTGATTTTTAATTCAATTTTAGACAAAAAAAAAAGTTTTTTATTCAATTTTGAAAGGGATAAAAACTTTTTTAACCAATTTTTAAAGAAAAAAAAAATTTTTTCCCTCAATTTCAAGTAAATTAAATGTTTGTAGTTTAATTTCAGAAGGAAAATCAATTGATTTTGACTTTCAATTCAATTTTAGATAAAAACAAAATTTTTTACTTCAATTTTTCATAGAAAAAAAATATTTGTAGCTCACTTTAAAAAGAAAAAAAACCAAAAATTGTTTTTAATTTTTAACTCAATTTTTTCATGAAAAATCAATTTTTTAAACTCAATTTTAAGCAATAAAATGTCTTTAGCTTAATTATGAATGAAAATTTTTTTATTTTTTGACTAAAAAATTTTTTTTGCAAACAAAATTGATCTAAAAAAATTTTTTTTTTCAATATCAATTAAAAAAAATTTTTTTGCATATCCGAAAAAACGCGTAAAAAATTGTTTTTAAGTAAAATTCAGATTAAAAATCAATTTTTTTAATATAATCAAAATTTTTTCCATTAAAAATTATTTTTCTCAAGAAAAACAATTTTTCCGATATTTTTTAACGATAAATATAAATTTTTTAACTTTTTAAAATTAAATTTTCAATGTTTTTTTGGAATATTTTTTTTTTTTTTTTTAATAGTGAGAACAGGAAATATTTTTTTACATTTAATTACGTGATGCCTTTAAAAGGTCGTAATTAAACGCAAATTTACCGAGAATTCGCGATTATCTCGAGCAGCCTTTAAAAATCATCATCATCATCATCATCATCACCGAGTGGGTGCAGTGCATATAATCCGGATGTATGGATATTAGTCGCAATAATCAAAAGTAAAATATTGCACAAATATATAAATATATCCAACAAAACTAACGGACAAACGTGGGATTATATTCGATGTGATAAATTCCATGATTTTTCTGCGATCTTGAATATAATATACACATATATGCCGTGAGTATCCTTTTGATATGCAAAAGCAAAATACTCGCTGAGCTCTATAGAGTAAAAATCCAACGTGGGCGCAAATGAGCAGCAGAAATGCGCCCACCGTATACATCAGTATATGACGTGTGGTTTATTTATATTTTTATTCATCTCTCTGTCAATCAAAAATCATTAAAATAAACAAATAAAATCCATTATTATTATAGTTTATAACATATATATTTATTTGAGCTTTAATTGCATTTTAAAATACAACCGAAATAATTAAATAATGACAAATCTGGTAAAATGGTTTCAAGATTTTTTTTTTTTTTGCGTATACATGATGCTTTATCTTTGTGGTTTTTTTTTTGCTTTCTCGTATATAATTGTAATTTTCGAGAGCGCACGATATCTCATTTTTTTATTATTTTCTTTTTTTTTTTTCTCCCTCGTTTTTATTTATTTTAGCTTTTTTTTTTTGTTTTGCTGCCGCAGTGAATTGTGCGTCGACGAATCTCGTGCTTTTTTTTTTCGATTTTTTTTGTTGTTGTCACCACGCAGATTCACCTCTGACTGAATCATCACACTCTCAGAAGTCGTATATAATTACAATAATAATATTAATATTATTATTATGTTGATAAATACTTTTAAAAGTCCGCGATGGAAGAATTAGAGTTTACAAGGAATACGTATACAAGTGTGTATTTTTTTTTTTTTTGTCTATCGTTCACCCAAATTCTCCGGGTTCTCTCATCACTCACAGTATTATTTAGCATTTTTTATAATCATTCACCCGAAAAAAAAAAATTTTATTTGTTTCTCTACAGAAATCTCATGCACTCACGCCCGCCATTTTGTCACACAAATATCACTTTTCGAGATTTTTTTTTTCTTTTATCGTTATATATTTATTTTTTATAATCATGTAATAATTTTCAATTTAATATACACAATATTTTTTTTTTCGATAATTCGAGTGATAATGACAATATTTTACATAGTGAGACGAGGCTTTCGATTTTGGGTGTAATAAATATATTATAAGAAATTAAATTTACAATGTTTAAAAAAAAATTTTTTTTTTTTTACACAACTTAATCCTCAATTTTTTTATTGAATTTATTGAAATATAAGAAAAATTCAAAGTTTTTTTGTGAGAAAAAATTTTTTTTACTGACCAAAAAAATCGATTTTAATGAAAAAAAAAAAAAAAGTAAATAAAATTTTTTAACTCAATTTTTTGAACAAAAAATTTTTTTCACTCAATTTTGAAAGAGAAAAAAATTATTTTCATTCAATTTTTGATGGAAAAAAACTTTTTTCCTCAATTTTGGCCAAAAAAAAAAAAAACAATTTTGGTGAAGAAAATTATCGTTTTTTTTTTTTTTCAATTTTGAAGAAAAAAAAGAAATTTTTATTTTTGATTTTATCTTCAATTTTGATCGAAAAAAAATTTTTTCCCCGATTTAAATATTGACAAATTGAGGATTAAGCATTGTGGAAGGCTAGGAAAAATAAAAAAAAATTATATACAAAGACGAGAGCAGCCGTAAATAATATCAACGACATTCAATATCGCGATAATAGAGCTTCATTATTGCACCGTGTGGCGCACTCATCTTTTCTCATTATTCTCACATCTCCCTAACTAAACTCGGCGGTGTATTCCATCGGACATTCAACTGTGTGTTTTGTGTAATTTAATGCAATATGTGGGTGACGTCCGTAAGTTATGAACAAAGAAATTCCTCTCCAATGCGAGCGCTAATCTAGAGTCTATGCCTAATAGTCTACAGTCCTTATAATCTACAAAAGGTGGTATACATACTGACGGTCGAGCTGACGTAATAATTAATATAAGCTTTTTTTTTTCTATAGTCAAATGTTCATTAAAGTATTTATTTATTTATTTATTTTTTTTAGGTTTTTTTCTTTATTTTCCATTTTGACTCTTTTGCGCATTAACTCACAGGCGCATTGCTTAATTATTTATTTTATAAACATCACAAACTTGGCCGCGCACGCAGCGAGCCATCGTAGACTCGGCTGTGCCGCGAGATATGCTGGCATCACAATTAATTAACGCACTTTTTGCAACTTTGTCGAATACTGTGTGTATACATTTTTTTTTTCTACGTCAGATGTGTCTCTTGCGCGTCTAATAAAAAACCTGGAAAATAAATAATTTGTTTTTGTTTATAAGAATGCGCAGACAATAACTGGGAATAATTATGTATATATATATATCTATACAGTCAGTCAAGTCAAGTAGGTCGAAATCGCTATTTTCGTGATTAACAGTATGTAATGCATAGTTAAATGACATATTTGACAGAAACAGGTCGCGAGGACGGAGATATGAATTTAATGGAGAGAGAATGAAAGAGAAGATGAGCGCACAAAAGCCACCCTATAGCCCAGTCTCTTTCTCCCATTGTCGCGGGGAAAATCTCGTTTTACAATAGTCAAAGACACGTTTAAATATGCGTCGACTAACCCAGGAATGACGTGATACGACATATAAGCACGCGAATTTATACAATTGATCGATTGATATCTGCGAGAAATTATGCCTATACTCAATCGCTCGATTTTTTGCATTCAATGAAATTGTCTAAAAGGCCGTAAAAAAATTTCTTTTTTTTTTAATATTTTATAAAATGTTAGAAAATTACTTTGAAAAGTGAGCAATTTTTTTTTTATTGCCAAAATTATTGTTTTTAAATAAAAACAAAACATTTTTTGCGTGGAAAAAAAATGTATGAGTTTTGAAAAATGGGAAAAATTTTAGTAATTTTTTTTTTTTTTTTTTTCATTGATTATAGACTTTTACATTTTTGTTATAATTACGAAAAAAATTTTTTTTTTTCATAAAATGTAAATATTGATTATTTGCAAAAAAAAAAAAATTTTTATTCTTCATGAGAAAAATATTTTTAAAAATACCTATTGACATTAATAAGAAATGAAAATATAAAGTTTTTGCAAAATTAAAACAACAAAAAAGGTTCTACTATTTTTTAAGTTTTTAAACCATTAAAATATTGGCCTGAAAATAATGAAATTTTTTAATCTGAAAAAAAAACCTTGACCTTCTGAAAGGTTTAAAAAAAAAAATCAAGGACGTTTTTTTTTCCGATTACTAGAATTTTTAAGACTAGATTTGATTTTTTATTGTTAAAAAACAGTGTTTATTTTTAAATAAAAAAAAATTTTAAAAAATTAAAAACAAGAAAAACTTTTTCTTGCTTCAAAATAATAATAATAAAAAAAAAATTGATTTTTACATAAAATAAAAAACAATGATTTTTCTAAAAAAATTGAAGAAAAAAAAATTCTAGAACTATTTTTTACAAATTCCAAAATTTTCCGTCAAAAAAAATTTTTTTCTTGATACAAGCAATGTTAATTTTCAAAATAAAAATATTAATTTACCTACTATATAATATTAAAAGAAAAAAAATTTTATAATTATAGTGAGCGAGCACTCTAATTTTTTTCAAATAAAAAAAAAAAAACATTATTCCGTCCTAAAATTCTACAAAAATTTTTATACAATTTCTCCATGTATACTGAATTGAAAAAAAAAATCCGGCCTTTTACACAACCTCACACGCACGAAGAGCGCGCCAACAGGTTGAGGAGTCCCTCTCTCTCTCTCTCTCCTAATCTATTCGACTACGTCGCACGCAGAGTGCAGTCATCCTTACACTATAGATACACGTATGTACAGATGGCACCGCTACTTACGCGGCTCGGACTATACGTATTTGCTGGACAATTGTTTGGCCAGCTCCGTATACTTGAGAAACTTTGAGTGCGGACTCTCCTCAATCGCCTGCTGCGACGGGCTGCCATTGGCCTGCGGAACAGGTGGAGACTTGTTGCGCTGCGAGCTCGGCGGAGACGCGGTGCTGTGACTGGCAGCAGTGGGAGTAGATTGCCCGGAAGCTGCGCCAGCAGCGGCAGCCCCGCGGCCAATACTCATAGGATCCGGAATCACCCCATCCTTGACAAAGTGCATCTTCGACAGATGATGACGGTAGGCGCCCTTGGAAATGAAAGGCGTGTCGCAAAACGCGCACTTCATAATAGAATCCGCAGTGACCACCGCGTCATTGCAGGCCCAACTAAAGGCCAAAATGGCGCCAGGCGTGGACCCAACAGCGCTGGAACTAGCCGAGCTGCTGGCGCGTATAGATTCGCTAGTTGTCGAGGTGGACCTGGAGCTGCCAGCGCCACTGGGTCCCCGAGTTTCAGTCTTGTCGCAGAGCTTCTGCAGTGCAGCGAGAGGATGGCTGCTGGTCTTGCGACCCTGAGTCTCACTGCCGCCGGCCGACCCAGCGCCCGAGAGATTGTCAAACATCGACGAGAGCGCGCCAAGGCTGCTAGTCGCCTTCGTATCCGGCGTTCCACGAGGTGTCACCGAGCGCTCGCTGCTTGCCGGGCTACTAGTGCTGTTTCTGCAGGGACTCGGCGCCACCGGAAGGTCCTGACTGGCCTTTGGCGTCGGGGGATTCACCCTAGGCGACGCGCGGCCCTCATCCGCCGGCGCCTCGTGCTGCCGGCAACTGTACGACTCGTCGTCATCCCTCGCATCGTCCAACAGCTCCTTTTTCACCACCACATTCCGCGCGTGAGGCTCCTCCTCGCCTGCAGGCACGTCCGGGTCGTCATCCCGCGGCTCCTTCTTCACTACGACCGACTCCTCGTCGCCAGACTCCTCCGGCATCGAGTGCCGACTCGGAGCCTTGTCCGGCGTCGCTCGATGACGGTGGGACAGTCTGTCGTGGCTCATAGACAGGTCCAACCGCCTCTCTGGCGTCATCGTGTCGGTCCGGTTGCTCCCTCGCTCGGAGATCGAACTCGACTCGCTCCCGCTGCGCTCGCGCCTCGCTGCCACCGACGAGTTGTAGTGCTGCTGCTGCTGCTGGTAGCTCCGGAGGAGGTTCATCGTCTGCGGATCCACCAGTGGCTTCGTGTAGTCCACGCTCTCGTCTATGCCCAAGCGCTTGAGGATGCTGGAGCCCATAGGCGCGCCGGTGGGCGCGTGATGCAGCCCTGGCGCGCCGTGACGGATGCGCGAGTCGAAGCTCTTCTCGATCAACTTCTCGATGGCATTCAGCACGGATGGCGACGACGTTGCGCCCGGTTCTGTTGCGCTCGGCGTTGGCGTCTCTTTCCCTGGCGTCGTCGTCGTGTCACTCGCCGAACTTGGCGATCGGTGATGCCTGGACGACACTGACGATGCATCCTCGCTCACACTCTTGCGACCACTCTCCAACATGCTGTTCGACATGAGTGCATTCTTTAAAAAATTCCGCTGATTGATTCCAACGGTGCCTGCACCGATACACTGTCTAATATGCTCGACAAATATCGTCGTTTCTATTTTATCGCCGCACTTTTCACACGTTATCCGACCGGCATGTTTGCCAAGTGTGTGCGCCAATGCTGCCACACCCGTGTCACCATTTTTGAATTCATTTTGCGCCCGCTCGAGCTCCAGGAGTTTACGCACGGGCAATGATTTCTTGCGTTTTTCCCGTGTCTGCCGACGACGTCCACCGCTCTCCGATATCGAGCGTATGATATGCTCCTTGTAGTGGGAGTTTTTCACCATGTGATTGCTCAGTTCCTTCAGCGAACTGAAGGCCTGATCGCACACTTTGCAGGTTAGAACCGCACTGACGTGGCTGCTCGTTGCGCCGCCAGTTGCCGCGGGATTGTTGGCATGCGAGCCGCCACTGGGTGGCATCCCTGGCCCCGAAGTCATGCCGCTGACAGGCCCACTGGAGCCCTTGCCCTCGTCCGACGACTTCCACGAGATTATCTGCTCCTGCGAGATGATGTTTGTGTAGTGCTGCGTCTGCTGCATGTGCGAGGTCATCTCTGCGAGCGAACGGAAGCTCTGGCCGCACCACATGCACTTCAAAATCTGCCGCGTCTGCTCAGCACCCTTGCCCAGCCACACGTCCTGCCCTCGGACCAGTTTTCTCGGCAGGGGCATCGTCTCTTTGATCAGGAGATTCAGCTCGGACGGGCTCTGCTTGCTGCTCGGCGTTGTGTGACTGTTGCTCGCCGAACTGTTGTGTTGCTGATGATGCTGCTGCTGCTGCTGCTGCCCCGTTGGTGCTGGCGCTGGCGCCGGCGCTGGAGCCGGCGCTGGAACGTTCGAGTGCGGGTGCAAACCCGCGGGAACGGGCATATTCACGCCGCAGTGCTTGGCCTCCTTCATGTGCGTCGTCATCGCCGCCAACGTCGGGAAACTCTGCTTGCACCAGACGCACTTGAGCACGTCCTTCGCCTGGTCCGCGCCCTTGTTCAGCCAGTGCGACTGCCACGCACTGTGCCGACTGCCCGACGCGCCTCCCGTCGTGCTCGTCGAGCCCACACTCGCCGGCGAACGGTACAACTCCTCGCCACCGAGTTTACTCAGCTCGCTCATCTTCTCCAAAGCTTTGGTCGCGTCGCTCGGTTGGTAAGGCTTGTCCAGCGCCGCTGGAGGCTTCATCTTGCCGTTCCAGAGGTGGTGGTCCAGTCCTGTGCTCTTGGGGGAAAGCTGTTGTTGACTAGTCGCCGCGGCAACGGCCGCAGCAAAGTACGGAAAGTGCGAGGCGACCACGGGAGACGTCCAGGGCGAGACTACCGGTCGTCCGTAGGGAGGAACGCTCGACTCCTGCCCGGGAGTGAGCGATCCGTGGCGCGAGGACTTCCGGGATGGTGGGGGCGATGTGTCCTCGCCGCTCGGTCGCTTCCGCGTGGACATTGTCAGGTCCAGGGGCCCGTTGTTCGTCTCGCTGGAGGATGACGGTGTCGGCGGCTTGCTCAGGTTCAGAATGTGGTCGTCCTCGTCTTCTGAGGAGGTTTTTCGCGTGCTGAAGTCCAGCACGGCTGGCAGGGGTGTTGCTACTGGAGATACTTCCCCGCTGGGTGGCGAGACTAGGAGACCGGAAGCTGCGGCTGGCGGAGAGCATGATGAGGTCACGAGCGGCGACACTGAGCCGCGGACAGACAGTGGCGAGTGGCCTAGGAGCAGCCGCTGGTGTGTTTGTTGGATGTAGGCTGCCATGACTGCGGCTGAGTGCGGGGGTAGCAGTGGGTGAGTCGCTAGGGGCACGATGCTGCTAGGGCTCGCTGGACTCGCGCTGTTTCGGGTCGCTTGAGGCGGCGAACTGGCTGCCGTCGGTCCGGAGGATTCGCGGGAATCTCGCGATGGACAGCGAGGACTCATTGGCTCCCTGGAACAGTGAGAAAGATTTTTTTTTTCATGGGACTGGAAGACAAATTTCGGAGAAAATACCCATTATTTTATTTGAAAAACCAAAAATTTCTTAATTTTTCAAGGAATTACTAAAAAATTTTCTTGGAAAAAGTTCTCGTAGGATCATGTTTTCTCGACGTTTTAGACCGTTTTAAATCAACTGACATTGATCCTTAGTAGACATATTTTTTTAGAGTAAAAAAAATTTTTTTTATCAAAAAAGTGAAAAAAATCTCCCGAAAAAAATTCTCGTAGAATCAAGTTTTCTCAACGTTTTAAACCAATTCAAATCGATTGACATTGATCCCAAGTGGGCAAATTTTTTTACATAAAAAAATTATTTTTTAATCACAAAAGTTGGAAAAAATTCTCTTGAAAAAAGTTCTCGTAGGACCATTTTTTCTCGACGTTTCAGACCATTTCGAACCGATTGATATTGGTCTATAGTGGACGATTTTTGAAAGCCTCACGAAATATTTTTTTTTCTCAATCCCAACAGGTTGAAATGATTTTATATTTATCGTAATAATTGATAAACCGTCTGGGGAAAAAGTATTTCTCTGATTATAATATTTGATGTACATGCTTTAGCGTGAATAAAGACGTCGAAGTATACCTGACTGCAGGGCTGCGCGGTACGAGCATGTGAAACACAGAAACACGTGGAACACTTGACGGGACAGGGGCGACGCGTGCTTCCAAACCTGTCGACGGCTCGTAACTGACTGGCTGACTGAGTGCGCGTGCAGAGCGAGATGAAAGGGGACCACCGGTGTACGCATGCAGGGGAAGTTTTTGGGCTGGGGACGGGTGGGGGGGTCGTACAGAGAGTCCGGGGGCGGGAGTTGCCGACAGAAATCGGGGAGTGAACACGCGCCTATCTCTATTAGCCGAGTGACGCCGCGGCAAATGCTCTGATATCGCAGTCGTTTATCCCCGTGTACACCGCGCATCAAGCCCACGGCGATTTGTTGCGATCAAACAAATTCAGGGCAGCCCGCGCGCGCGTCACGGAAGCGTCTTCAAAGCGCCGCACTGCATATAAATCCAAACTGTGTGCACGAAATACACACGCGGTTTAATTTATGCTATCAATTATAGCTTTTAACACATACCTGTCGGCTCCAGCAGTCAGCCTGGATGACACTGGCGGTGGCGTTGATGGACTCGGCGAGTCCTCATCGTCCGTACCATCCTCGTCGTCTTTGGCCGCGGGTTGGTAGCCCCTGTCGCTCGGACTAATCGAACCGTCCTCGTCTACGCAATCGCCCTCGTCGGCCTGCAACTCTGTCCCAGGTCCCGAGCCTTCGATTCCGTCTTCCCCTGCAATTTTTAAAAAACAAAACACTAGAATTATTTTTTCAATTTTTCATTAGAGACATTTAAAACGCATTAAAAATTTTTTTATTGTCATAATAAGGGTAGGAAAAGTTGAATGATGCACCAAAATAATGTTTTTATTTCGAGTACCGTAGTCTTCGACGTAAAAATTCTAATTTTTATAGATTTTTTTTTATTTATCGATCGATAACTCGATAAATAAGCGAGATAATGAAAAATGTTATTCGAGTTGAATGATAAGGAATTAAATTCCCTATAAAAAATGTAGAATAAATTTTTTCGATATTTTGACTTGTTTTTAAGATATTTTGAAAAATAAGGATTTTTAAAAATTTAAAATTTCTCAAAAACTAAAAGAAATAAATAAAACTTTAACCCCCGTTTTTTGTAGGAAATTTCACTCCCAATCATTAACTACTTTGGTATTTTTTGTTATTTTGATTATTTATGAAGTTATCGTTAAAAAACTAGAAAAAATCACGAAAATGTGCGAAATTTTTAAGTACTCGTAAAAATTTTCGAATAAATTTACTCTAATACACTTTTGATAGCGTTAATATACCTAAAGTAAATAATTCGGATTAAAATTTAAGCTTCCGTGTTAGCACAGAACATAAAAATTCATGTTCATCGAATCCCATCACCCAATTAATCATAACTGATGTTGCATAATATCCTATACACTGTCATGTACAAAAACATCATTTCCTCCGGTAATGTGTGCAGTGACACGTTGCACATGCAATATCGTGATTGTTGTTCATAACCCACCCATCATATACAACAAAGCTGAAAAAACCCAAAAGAACACCAATCAAAAAACCACTGACTCCAAAAAATCCACTTAAAACCCATCACTCACAGTCATCACACTGCCCCGCAGCATTTTTTACCGTTATGCCGCGAGTGAAGGTACTCATAATGTCTATACGGGTATTAAATAATGCAGAGAGGAAATTCAAGCGACAGGCTCGTGGGGCGCCAACACCTGGACGATCTAAAGCTGCAGATGGCAAAAGCCCAACAATGACGCTATCAGTTCATTTATCAGCCTTTCGATGTCTTCGAGTGGTGCGTCAAGAGAGCGCGACAGTCTTGGCCATTGTTGACTGTCTTCCGTTGTTTTGCCACCACCCAAGTTTTAATCAAAACCTTCATTTCACCTCCGCAAATGGTTAATTTACTATTTTTAAAAATAGACCGAATCATCATCATTAAACGTGTCATAAACTACTGATTATATCCAGTACCTCTTAAATTGACTGACTAAAAAAGTTGATGTTCACTGATTACTCAGTTCTTTACGCATATTCGCGCTGTCTACGGTTTAAAACAGTGGATGTCAAATTTATCCTGATAACCCTGAATATCTATGCCGCATACTCAATCGATTG